>PVLC010020724.1:0-28880 GCA_004027655.1 Graphiurus murinus | reverse complement strand
ACATGATGTACTTACACAATCATATCAAGGTCACTCACTGAAGTGAACCTGAGGGGGAGGGAGGGGGAGGGGATTGGGGTGGGAATTGGGGAAGGGGTCAAATGAGAATTGTGTGCAAATATGTTGTTAACAACTCGTACTTAACAAAGATGTATGCTATATTGCACGAATTGCTACAATAAAAAATTTAAAAAAAAAAGAAAAAAGATTGGCAAGAAAAAAAAAATAAAAATGAGAAAAGGATAATCACAGGAAAAAAATGTGCTGGAGGACATACTTTTACATTTTTTAATGGAAATAAGCATTAAAGATTTTATTATAAAATGCATTGTTTATTATAAGATAGACATAACATGATTGTCTGCATATACCTACAAATGATATTATTGGTCAAAAATCTTCCATCAATACTCTCTGGTGATGTCATTAACATAAAATCTCACAGAGGTGGTGCTGGTAGTTTGAACAGATCCTTTCACACAGTAAAGTATATCCTGTCAAAAAATGCTTCAGAGAAGCACAAATGATCACAATATGGGAAAAGTGATAGAAAAAATTATTTGAAAAAAGGTTCAGAGGTTTTGATGCAAGTGAAAAAATAGTATATGAATACCATTATTAAGGCATTTTGTGTATACCTTCCATCTCATGTACCAGAGGAGTGATATAAGACAAATATCCAGAGTTCCAAAAGTTTCAAAGAGTTTCTCCAATAATTACACTATAAACACCTTAGGTATCATTGTTTGATTTAGCTTTATTCTTTTATTTCAATACATAAAATAATGATATATCGTATCATATCTTATAAGAAATTGTCTTGTTGGTTAGTGAACTTTTATTATATTGTGTGCTACAGATTTTATTACACACATGTGGCACTTAAAGCCAAGTGTATAGTATACTCCCTTGTTAGATGACTCTGCTATTGTGCAAACATCATATAGTTCACTTTCACAAGCTTAATAAATCAATGATTTTGAGAATCTATGACTAAAAGTCTTAAAAAAATATATTGCCTAAATAAGTTAGGATCCCAATGTTTAGAGTTTTTGTTATTGTATGTGGTGACTTGATTTTATACTATTTCCTTATAGTTGTTTCTAGTATACAGAAGACATTATTTTTGTTGGTAAGTTGATCTTATTTCTAGCTTCCTTTATGAGCTTTATTATTCATTTAAGTAGAAAATGCAAAAGCTTCAATATCAATGATATAAAAGATTACATAAACTTAAAATTTTAAATTGATTTTATCCTTCTCATCCAAATTCTTATCATACATCTTGATTGAATTAGCTTGAACAAGCACTCGGTAATAGTAATATTAATAGTAATTTTTTAGGTAGTAGAGGTTGAACCCAGGGGCATTCTACTTCTGAGCTACACCCCCAGCCCTTTGTTTTATTCTTTATCTTGAAACAGGGTCTTACTAAGTTGCAGAGGACCTTACTAAGTAGCTGAGGCTGGCCATGAACCTGAGATCCTCCTGTCTCAGCCTCCCAAGTATTGGGTTACAAGCGTGTACCATCATATCTGGCTCTCAATAATAATATTTTGTAGACTTAGTGATATTATATATACTAACTCACACACAAACACATATCAATGAATATTTCTATATGTGTCCATATGCATTTATACTGTTAAATATAATCCTAATATTCCCCCAAATACACCATTATCTTATAGAGTACATCATAGAATAGTATACATTTTCTCATACTCATGCAACTACATAACTTCCCAATCTAGCACTGAGAACAGTCCAATCTATTTACTTATTTACTCCCAATATGTATGTATAGAGTATATAATTATATGTATAAAAGTCTTGTTTCAGCATTCTTAATTCATACCTCTGTGAAAACATGTTGCCAATTGAAGTGCAGGACTTAAGTACAATTCATGTGGTTGTTATAATCTCCACTTTCTCCCTAAGTTATTTAATCCTTATTTAATTATTTTTCCTTAAGTAAGATTAATTTATATATTTGTTATGCAGTTGTTTATCAGAAAATTATACCTCAAATACTGGCACTTTGACATTCTAAGAGGTCTTACAACCTACCTCAAAATCATGGTCTGTCTGAACTTCTCTTGAGTCCACAAATTCCAGAGCAGGGAGATGCTTTCTGAAAAGTTCGCTTACTACCTGACTATGTCCATCAAAAGAGGAACACAATGATCTTTAATCTTCTTACTGAAATTTTACTAATCAGACAAGAATAAATTCATATTGTAGGAAGGAAGAATAAAATGTGTCAGTGTATCTGGGTAGACTTTATCACACACCATTGTCTTCAAATGTGTTCCCATTCAGTGTTCCAAAGATAACCATTTATAAACCATTATCCCTTCTACAGATTAAACAGACTTTGTCCTAGACCCTTGTATATTCCCCAAGTCCATTTGTTTTCCTCCAACATCCTTCCCTTTTAGTCTAAGTATTTCCTATATTTCCATCTTCCTTATACTCATATAAATTTCTGAGTCACACTGGACTCTGGACAATCATGCTTCTGTGATTATCTTCCAACGTCCTACTCCTTTTTGACACATTAAAAAATTTTATGAGTTTTTTTATCTTTTTAATTCACACATCGTGGGTGAATTTTTTCTTGTTTAATCTTTCTCAGTTCATTGCAAAGAACTTTCAGTATCTAGAGGAAAAATTTTCCTTCATCCTTACACACTTTTATTGCTTTTTCTCTGCTTTTTTTTGATTTTGCATATTAAAATTTTTGTTCCATTTCATACATGAAAATTCACTGTTTATTACAAGTTTCTGTGTGTTTTGAAAAGTAGTGTTATACATCTACATTTACAGTAATAGAAGGAATAATTGTGAGGCCATTAGAATGGCAGAAGGGGGTGATGGAGGGAAATATGTAGGGGGAAAAGGAGAACTGAAGGAAACAGTTCAAATAATGCTATGTCCATATACAAAATATCACTACAAATATCACTAAAATGTGTATTGTGAAGGGTAGGTAGCATTGTGGGATCTGAAGACAAACACATCAAGTCTTGTGCACAAATATGGCTGTATCACCTTGAACTTCACTATGACGTATAATTACAATACATCAAAACAGTGAATTCACCTGCACTTACCCTATCTAAACTTTCTCTTATTCATGACCCCTGTAAACACGAATCTGTTCATGGAAGGTTATTTCTTAGCATCCGCATATTAGGGAGAACCTATGCTTTTTTACTCTTTGTGACTGGCTAATCTCACTTAACAACATAATGTTTTCCAGTTCCTATGGAAGGTTATTTTTTAGATTGAATTGCAATGTGTTATTGTTTGGATTGGGAATCCCCACCCCCGAGTCTCCCATTGAAATTATTCTCCCAATTCAGCAAGATTCAAAGGTGGGGCTTCTTGGGCAATGACCAGATCATGGGGGCTCTGATGTCATCAGTGCATTAGTCACTTGATAGCTGAATTGACTACTGAGAGGTAGGACCTAGTTGAAGGACGTAGGTCATGGAGATATGGCCTGGATGGGTTTACCTTTTCTGAACCATACACCACTCTCCCTCTTCTTCCCCCTCCTCCCTTATGAGTTCTGGCTGCCATAAGCTGAGCAGCTTTACTCCACCAGGATTCTCAGCCATGATGTTCTTCCTCCCTTCAGGTTCAGAGCAATGGGCGTGCTGTCCATGAATTGAACCTTCTGAAACTGTTAGCCAAAAAGAATCTTTTCTTCCTCTGAGTTGCCTTTGTCCAGTATTTTGATTAGATCCCTGAAAAGCTAATTCACAAAGTAGCTAGTCTAAGAAAGTGACTTTCATCACTTAAGAGTATGTGTTTAGCAAGGCATGGTGGTGCATTCCTGTAATCTCAGTACTTGGGAGGCTAAAAGAGAAGTTTGGGGCCAACCTCAGCAATGTGGCAAGACTCTCAGCCAGCAACTTAGGGCAACTTGGGCATCTCCAGGGCTGTATCCAGGTAACATGTCTATGAATCCTGTAATGCCGTAGGACTGCACACTGAACACCAAGAGCACACACAGTGTCAATAGTCTTGAATTCACTGACTATATCATATGTAGTATTTCCCACACCACAATCATAGCTTCAGCAAGAAAACTAACTCCTGCACCCTGGTGACCTATAGTAGGAGATTCACTGTCTAGATAATATTTTTCACCTCTGGCATCATGGTAACAAATATTTAGGTCTATATCTTGGGTATTTGTAATTGAGGTAACCGTCTCACCTCCCAACTCACGGGCTCCTTCACAGGCCTTCTAATAAACATATTTAAACACCTGATATCATGTTCTCAGCCCAGTTGTGCCATGTAGAGAAGACAGGTTGTGAAGAGGCCAAGTAATGTACCTGGAGACCACATGTGAAATAAAACAATTATTGGGAAAAGTTTACAAGGCATCAGTGGCTGCTGAAGAAGAGTTCAGTGCAATCTGCTGAAGCAGTAGCACCTCTGTTCCTCATAGAGCCTAGCCAAGAAGCGCCACCTTCCTTCATGACACCACTCCATAAAAGAGAAGCTCTGTCCCCTTGGGTGCTTTGTTCAGTGTGGGCTGGCTGGACAAGTGACCCATATCCTTTCCATCGTGCCTTCAGTTCTATACCACTTACCACTTCGCCTTTTGGCCAAGATCAAGGGGAGATATTAGGCTTTAGAAGCAGTGACATCAGTATCAGCCTGTTTAATTTGCTTTTAAAACCATGATCCCAAGGAGCAACTATCCTGGTGTACATACAAGAAAGTAGCTTTCTACAGAGTACAGTAACTTGCCCCAGTTCCCAGTGTGCATAAAAGAAAGCCAGAGCCCTTTATATAATATGTTTCTGGGCATTTAAGACCAGGCTTTTTCTCATTGTTCCATTAACATGGAGGGTTTCTAGGAGCAGAAAGGGATCACTAAAGGATCTGATGTTTTACTGCCCCCTTTTCTGTAAGGACAATATGCTTCATCTTAAAACACAGGTTTATTCTGTTTATTTAATTTTACATGGAATTTTTACAATAACCTAGTGTCTTATCCAGTATACTTTCTCCCTTTTCAATTCAATGCATACATTAAAATCTCTAAGGATTTATTCTGCCAGGATTATCCTTCACCATACATCTGTCCAACAGTAAATGAGGGCAGAAGGCAAGATATAGTTTCAGATAGATCTGAAGTGGCAGTGAGTCACCTCTAAGTGGAAACCAGGGTCAATGTGTTGAGTCTTCTGGGTTAAGAGAGGACATGTGAACGGCTCAAAACTATACTAACAGACAGAGGACACAGTGCTCGGCATCCAGTCCCCCAGTATGCCTCTCTGATATCATGGAAAATATTTTTTTCCACAATTGACTAAATTACTAGATGTCACAGCGGCTGGCCTGGCCACCCAATTTCTCAGAGAGATTCTATTTTTAAAATCCTATGGGCAAGCCAGGCGTGGTGGCACACGCTTGTAATCCCAGCATTCAGGAGGCTGAGACCTGAGGATCCAGGTTCGAGGCCAGCCTCAGCTACCTAGTGAGGCACTCCGCAACTTGGTGAGACCTGGTTTCAAAATAAAGAATAAAAAATAGGGCTGTGGGTGTAGCTCGGAGATAGAATGCTCCTGAGTTCAATCCCTAGTACCGCAAAAAAAAAAAAAAAAAAAAAAAATCCCATGGGCAGAACAAATTATGAGGTAAACCCCATCTTCAGGTTCTACACTAACTTGAATAGAAGATAAAATGTAGTGGAGATATTAACTCATATATATGAGATCATAATTTGCTGTTAATATATGTGAATGCCCCTGGAGCCTCAAATTCTAGTTGCTATTTCAGTCAGCTATCCTAACTATAAAAATCACGTGTTTTTTTTATGCAGTACAATCATCAGTGAAAACCAAGCCCCATTCTATTTCCTAGTACCCAAAGGAGTTGGTCAGAGCAGTCAGACAAAGGTTGAGACCTAGCAAGCTGGAGATTCATAGAGTCACACTGAGGCAGAGTTATGCAGACTACATGAGGTAGAACATCAGTGGGGAGATTCAAGTATGATATCTAGTGGTGCCACAGTGAGGTAGTCACCAGGAGTCAGTTGAATGAGAGAGATATCAGGATATACAATATGCAGGAGCTAGGAGGAAGAATTGGAAGATGTGTCAGCATTCACTGAGTTCTGCATCTGGTATGAAGAAATTCAACATAATTCAAAATAGATACAGAGTCACCATAAAATTATGAAATGTTAACAACATATAAATAGAAATTTAATAACTCACTAATATTAAAAATATACACAACAATTATATAGAAGGTACATGTAACTAATTTTTATAGGAAGAAATGATACACATATAATTGTTCTGGATTACACAATTGGATTTGAGATGCAGTTAAGGGGGCATGGCTCACATGTCTGAGATCAGGGCAGAAATTCTTGAGATAGGGCTTTTTTTTCTTTTTTTGCGGTGCTGGGAATTGAACCTAGGGACATTATACCTCCGAGCTACACCCCAGTGCTATTCTTTATTCTTTATTTTGAAACAGGTTCTCAGTAAATTGCAGAGGGACTCACTAAGTAGCTGAGACTGGCTGCAAACCTGCAATCCTCCTGTCTTAGCCTCCCAAGTACTAAGATTACGAGCATGCACTACCACGCCTGGCTCAAGATACATCTTTATTAATCTTTAGAAATATGCAACTGTATTAAGCACATTTTTCTAGAAATTGGTGGTTGTACAGCATAGTGAGGCTCAGAGTAATAGAAGCATGTGTGCATACAATGCGTATAATATTCATTGTGTGTTTCCCTCTGGATCCTTCCCCACTTGCTCCTCTCCCCAAAGATAATATTTACATTGATACAGATGAATTCATGTATGGACAAAGGATTATTTGAATTGTTTCCATCATCAGATCCGCCCTTTTTCCTCCCCATCTGCCTCCCCAAATACCCTTCCACTATAGTACTAGTGTCTCCCCCTCATTTATTTGAAGTCTTCTTTCTGTCCTGATTCCATATATGAGCAAGGTCATATGACCCTTCAATTTCTGCTAATCTCAATTAGCAATGTATTCCCGAGTTCCATCCATTTTCCTGCAAATAATATGATTGTGCTCTTTTTATGGCTGAGTAAAGTATTTTTTTTATTTCTACCTTCTCTCTCAATGGATTGTCTAAACACATTTTATAAATTACCTCTCTATATATAAAACAAGAATTTCTATTTCTGTTAATGACACTAATATTTCTAATGGCTATGTGTAATATATAAAAATTATTTTATATGCTTTCCTCAATAAAGACACATCGTGATACAGACGCATCGTGATTTCAATCAGAAATAGAAAGTCACAGAGGAAAACAGTTTATTCTACTAAAGATATGGTACATATTTTCTCTTTTTTAAAATAGAGAGGGAACTTATACTGTAAAAACATAATTGTCAAAATTTAGTCGTAATGTGCATGGTTTCTTGTGCCTCCCTGTGTACCTCCTGCACAAGTGTAGATGCCTCGGTGGACATAATTGTCCTCCTCTGACCATGCTTGCCAAGGGTGAGCTACGACTGAGCTAAGACCCGCTCAGTGAATTCAAAAGTACATCTTACATCAAGATCAGGTCTCCTGATGCAAGTACTCTTGCATTAAGATCCGATTTCTTCACCATTCTTTTTTACATACTTTAATTAGTATACTGTAATTACTCATCATAGTGAGGTTAAAAGTGACACAAAAATACATGCACAGAAGCCGGGCGTGGTGGCGCACGCTTGTAATCCCAGCATTTGGGAGGCTGAGACTGGAGGATCCAGGTTCGCGGCCAGCCTCAGCTATCTAGTGAGGTGCTCCTCAACTTAGTGAGACCCTGTTTCAAAATAAAGAGTAAGCCGGGCGTGGTGGCGCACGCTTGTATTCCCAGCATTCGGGAGGCTGAGACTGGAGGATCCGGGTTCGCGGCCAGCCTCAGCTACCTAGTGAGGCACTCCGCAACTCAGTGAGACTCTGTTTCAAAATAAAGAATAAAAAGGGGCTGGGGGTGTATCTCGGAGGTAGAATGCCCCTGAGTTCAATCCCCAGTACCGCAAAAAAAAAATAAATAAAGAGTAAAAAATAGGGCTGCCGGTATAGCATGGAGGTAGAATGCCCCTGAGTTCAATCCCCAGTACGGCAAAAAAAAAAAAAAAGAAAAGAAAAAATACATGCACATAGCATTGCATTCCCTTCAGCATCCCACCTATTCTCCCTCCTCCATCCCCATACATGTTAATAAGATTGGTAACAATAAATCGATATATGGAAATAGCATTATTTGAACTATTTACTTCCTCAATTCTCCTTTTTCTCTTCTCTACCTCTCCCCCCTGACCCTCTACTATTCTACTGATCTTGACAATCATTCTTATAAACTTATTACTTATTACTTAAGGACTTTATTACTGCTGCTTTTAGCTCAGCATTGTAATTTTTAATTCTGATTATGTTTTATATGCAAATGTCTTTAAATTTACTTCACTTCTGTGTTAAAATGCACTAGTAATCATTTTACAAAATAGTTTTCAATTATTTTCATAGTTTTAAGCAACACTTTTTCTACAATTTCCTAAAAATCACTTTTATTAGGAAAGATGCTATAAATTATCTGTGTTTTCAATAAATTTCCTCTGAAATTTCTCTTGTTAGAAAGGGAAGGAACAGAGACAATCTTGAATTCATAAGAAAAATTTCTTGAGAATCAGATGCTTAAAAACTGGATATAGCCAGTTACAGTGCTTCATGCCCATAATCTCCCTACTTGGGAAACTGAGACAGGAAGATTACAGGTTTGAGACCCCTGCATGGTAACTTAGTGAGGCTGTTTCAGAATTTAAAAAAAAATATGTATGTATATATATATATATATATATATATATATATGTATATATATATATATATATATACACATGTATATATACATATGTATGCATAAATTATACGTTTATATATTTTTTAAAGAATTATATATACCACTGAGTGTAGCTCAGTGGTAGAATTCCCCTGAGATCAATCCCCAGCACCACATACACACACACACACACACACACACACACACACACGCCTGTGGATTATGGTGTATTAACAGATGAAATTCCAGCAATTTATTTTTATATATGATTATTTTATTACCCTTAATAAATTGAGCAGCATTTCAGTTTTTAATTACTTTTGTTATTATTACTTGCATTGTAAATATTCATTATAGTGAGGTTCACAGTGACACAAGCATACTTGCACACAACACTTGATATATTTCCTTCTGCATCCCACCCACTCCTCCCTCCTTCCACCTTGTGTGTGTTGGTGAGATTGGTAGCAATACCTTCATATTACTGCCACAGCATCATTTGTACTATTCTCTTCTTCAGTTCCCTTTTACCACTGCGCACCTCCTTCAATCCATTCTGTTCCACTATTCTACTGGTTTTTCTCCTTGTTTATCTCAAGTCTCTGATTTTCCAATTTTGTATCTAGCTTCCATATATGAGAGAAAGAATACAACCCTTGATTTTCTTAGACTGATTGATCTTACCATAATATTCTCTAGTTTCATTTTCCTGCAAACAAAATAGTTTTCTTCGTTATATATGACTAAAATTCAATTGAGTGTATATTTTCTTCTTTAATATGCTTTTATGGGTGCATTACAGCCTCACATCATAATGTAAATCATGTTGACAGTGACATACATGCACATAGCACTTGGTGCCCCCCCCCCTCCTGCTCCTACCCTATCCTCTTCTTCCCAATACATAGTACTGAGATTGACATTGGTATTTTCACACATATACACAGAGGCCATGGTAGTAATTTATTCAGTGATTCTCACTCTTCTCCCTCCCCTTCCCCAGAGGACCTCGCTGGCTCCACGGAGGTCTATCTGCCATTATCTTGAGTCCCTCTGGTATCCCAATTGCTCTAGCTTCCTCTCATTAGAGAAAACATATGTCCCTTCACTTTCTGTGACTGGCTTTTCTCACTGACTGAACATGATGTTCTCTGGGTCCTTTCATTTTCCTGCAAATTACATAATTTTGTTCTTTCTTGCTGAGTATAATTCCATTGTGTGGATATCTCATAATTTTGTAATCCATTCATCTATTGAGGGACACCTAGGCGGGTTTCATAATTTGGCTATTGTGAATTGAGTTGCTATGAGCATGGGTATGTAGGTGTCACCATGGCATTTTAACTTAAATTATTTAATTATGTTGAAGTCCTCGAAGAAACCATTGAGGGAGCTCTAACAGGAAATAAAGCACTCTCCTTGTAAAAGTTCATGAAGCCAAGAGATGAACAGTGAGAAGAGTATCTGCTTCCACCTCCTTCCATCTATAAACCCAAAACAGTTCATCCGAAGAAAGGTCTTCTTTAATATTTTTCTTTTCTTTTTTTATCATTGACAATTTTTTGCAACAAATTGAGCACCCTTTGGAACTGGCATTCTGGCTTTTCGCTGGGGAAGAAAGTTGAGTAGAGACTGGATTCTCCATTATCTTTGCCTTCTTTTTCTATATTTACTTCTATTTCCTTAATATACATTCATTACTCAAAATCTAGTCAGACTATTCTACATTATATCCCAATACCATTTCCTCTAGAAAAGTAGAATGAAAGAGATTATTAGTATTAATTATTTTATATACTTTTATTAGTGCACTATAGTCTCACATTATAATGTTCTTCGGAGTGATACTGGCATACCATACATGGACAAGGCATCCTGGCCCCCTAATGACTTCTCTCCTCCATATATGACATTAAGATTGGCATTGGTGTTTTCACATATGTACATAATTGAAGTGTTTCCTTTGTTGATTCATCCCCTCCTGGACCACCTCCCTTGCTCCACTGGTGTTTCTCCTGTCATTATCTAAAGTCCCTTTTGTATCCCTATGACTCTGAAGGTTCTGCATATGAGAGAAAACATATGACCCTTTCTTTTCTCTGATAGGCTAGCTTCACTTAAAATATTGTACTCCAAGTCCATCCATTTTCCTGTAAATGACATAATTTTTATCTTCAGTATTTGCTCTTAAACTATTATGATCACTCTCAGGTTCTGTATTCTAATATTCTATTAAAGAGGTTTTGGAGAAAATACTTAAAATTCTAATTATATGGGCGAGATGCTTTGAAACTAATATATATATATATATTATATATATATATATATATATATAGTATATATATACCATTATAAAGACATAATTGTCACACATAGGACTCTCACATAAAGAGAAAGAGGAAACTAATGGAACAAAGGTATACATATTAGAATCCCCAAAACATGAGAAACAGGGCCAAAACAACAGTAAATTTTCACAGCCACATATCAATGGAAGTCACTGATACAGTTTTAGAAAATGCTAGAATTCAGAATTATTATTATTAATATGATCAAAGAGCATAAGAATGTAAGTAGAGAGCGTATAAAGGATGTGAATGAACATCTGAAAGGAACTGTTATGCTGATGATTTAAAAGACACAACAACCCAAATAAAAATTCAACAGAAAGTATCACCAACAGACTAGATCACATGGAAAACAAAATTCTTTATACTGTTAATGATTGCCATTCCAACTGCAGTTAGATGGAATCTCAGTGTGCTCGTGATTAGCATTTCCCTGATTGCTAATGATGTTGAGTATGTTCCATATATTTATCGGGCATTTATGTTTCTTTTTTTTGAGAAAGGTACTTGGCTACTCTGCAGATTTTTTAACACTCTAGAAGATTTCTGATTCAGGTGGGTTTTGTTTTGTTTTCTTTATCTTCTAGGTAGAGGATCATGTCATCTGGAGAGAGATCATTTAACATCTTTTCCTATTTATATCCCACTAATTTTCTTCTCTTGCATTATCTGATGAGAATTTCCAGTATCTTTGCATATTCCTGACTTAGAGGAAATACTTTTAGCTTTCCCCCATTCAATGTGGGTTTTATAATATATTTCCTGTATTATATTATTTTCCTTCTAGTGATAATTTCTTTAGTGCTTGAATTTATTCAGTCCATGAATTGGTGTTGCATTTTATCAAATGTGTTTTCTGTATCTACTGAGGTGACCATGTAATTTTTGTTCTTTTTTCTATGTATGTGATATTTATTGTCTTGTATACATTGTACTAACCTTTCATTCCTGGAATGATATCAACTTGGTTGTTGTACACCATCTTTTTGTGAGTTTAAATATAAATTTTTCACATTTTATAAAGAATGCTTTGCATCTGTTTATCAATGGTATTGGTCTATAATCTTTACTTGTGGTATATTTATTCAGTATTTGTACAAGGATTAGCTTCATAGAATGAGTTTTAGAGGATCCTATCTCTACTTTTTAAAATAGTTTGAGGAGGATTGTGCTTAGTTCTTTAAAGGTCTTATAGAATTCATCTAGAAAATCTATCTGATCCTGTTTTATTTGTTGGAACACTTTTATTACTGTTTCAATCATTTGGCTTATTATTGCTGTATTTGGGTTTTCTATATTTGCTTGGTACAATTTAGATTGGTTGTATGTGTCTAGAAAGGTATCAATTTCCTCTAGGTTTTCAGATATATTGGAATTTAGGTTTCAAAATAGTTCCTTATTATCCTGTGTATTTCTGCCCTGTCTATGGTAATATCTCTTCTCTTTGTTTTTCTCTTATACTTTGGGTAATTTCTCTCTTTCTTTTGCTGAGTTTGACTAAGCTTTTATCAATTCTGTTTATCTTCTAAAAATAACTTTTTGTTTTATCATTTCTATTATTTTTATTCTTTATTTCATTAATTATTGCTCATATTTCCTGACTTCTACTGGCTTTTTGAGTTTGTTCTCTCCTGTTTCTTTTTGTTCTTAGGTATACATAAATAAGTAGTTTATTTGAAACCTTTTTTTTTTTTAATGTGGACACTCAATGCTTTGAAATTCCTCAAACTGCATATATAGTTCCCCAGAGATTTTGGTAAGTTGTGTCTCTATTTTTACTTAATTCTAAACTTTTTTAAAGTTTTCTTCTTTCTTTAATGTATCAATCCTCATTAAATGTATATTGTTCACTGGGTGTGGTGGTGCATGTCTGTTATCCACAATTTGGGAGGCTGAGACAGGAGGAGGATTGTAGTTTTGCAGCCAGACTCTTCAACTTAGCACAGTTCTCTGCAACTTAATGAGCCCCTTTTTCAAGTATAGCAAGTAGATAGAACATCCCTGGGTTCAATCCCCAGTACCGCCACAACAAAACGTATATTGTTCAATTCCTATGTATTTATGTAATTTTTCTGTATCCTCTTGCTGTTTATTCCTAATTTCAGGCCATCATGGTCCAAGAGGATACAAGGTATTATGTCAGCTTTTTGTTTTAAATTGGCTCATATTTGTTTTGTTGCCAAGAATATGATCTATTTTGGAGAAGGTTTCATGAACAGATGAGAGGAATGTGGATTCAGATGTTTTTGGATAAAATATTCTGTAACATCTGTAAGGTCCATTTTATTTGTAGTAGTATTTAGGTCTGAAGAGACTTTGCTGATCTTTTGTCTGGATGATCTATCTAGTGTTGATAGTGTTGTGGTGAAGTTTCCCATATTATTTGTATCAGGGTCTATCTGAGTCTTCATATCAAGTTGTGTTTGTTTTATGTAAATTGGTGTGCTGATGATGTTTGGAACATAAGTGTTTACTTTCATTATATCTTCTTGTTGGATCATCTCCTTTTATCAGTAAAAAGTGACCCTGTTTTTCTCTTCCAATGCATTTTGTCTTGAAATCTGCTTTTTCAGATGTGAGTAGCCAGTCCTGCTTCCCTTTCGTCTCTGTGGAAGGAATATCTTTTTCTATCCTTTCGCTTAGTATGTAAATATCTTTGCCTATAATGTGAGCTTATTGAAAACAACATATAGGTGCATTTTGACTTCTAGTCCATTTTTCAATTTATGTCACTTAATTGGGGTGTTGAGAAAATTTACATTCACTGTTACTAACAGAGATGTTTGATTTTTCTGTCATTTTGAATGATATATTATGTTTCATTTGATTTTACTTTCCCTTTAATCCTTTGCTCATTTCTTATGAAATTCATCCCTTCTCTGATTTTGACATTTAGTTTTTATTTTTATTTTGTATAATTTCTTTAATTTTTTTCTCTAGTAGCTTAGTAATGATGAATTATTTTAAGTTCTGTTTTGAAGGTGTTTTTATTTCTCCGTCAAATATGACAGATATCATTGCTGGATATAACAATCTCGGTTGGAAATTGTATTTTGTCAGAGCTTTAAACATAACTCCAAGTCCTCTTGGGTCTTAGAATTTAGATTGAGAAGTGTGACATAATCGTTATTGGTTTATATATGAATGTGACCTGTCCATTTGCTTTTGATGCTTTTAAGATTATCCTCATGATCTCTTTGTTAATTATTTGATTATGTTCTGACATGAGGAAGCTCTTTTTGACTATGTCTAATTGGGGTTCTGAATAGCTCCTATATGTGATTTTCCAATATTGGAAAATCCCTACACTATTTCTCTGAAGACGTTAATTTTATTCCCTTGATCTGTGCCTCCAAAACCTTCTCAATTGCAGTTACCTTTAGGTTTGGTTGCTGAATTTCTTTCTCAATTTCAATTACCTTTAGGTTTTGTCTCTTGATATTTTTTTCCGTATCCGTATTTCTTTTTTTTTTTTTTTTTTTTTTTTGCAGTACTGAGGTTTGACTCAGGGGCATTCTATCTCTGAGCTATACCCCCAGCCCTATTTTTTATTCTTTATTTTGAAACAGGGTCTCATTAAGTTGCGGAGTGCCTCACTAGGTAGCTGAGGCTGGCCTGGAATCCAGATCCTCCAGTCTCAGCCTCCCAACTGCTGGGATTACAAGCGTGCACCACCACACTTGGCTTTTACTTTTTTTGTTGTGTTACCAAGGTGGTTGATTTTTTTATCTGTACTTACTTCTATAGTATACTACTTTCTGGATCCCTTGGTGCTGACAAGTAGAGCAAGGTGCAATATCCCTTAGATGGGTGAGGTATCTAGCTCCACAGTAGATTATCTGCCTCTTGAACTCATAATGTCACTCTAGATTCCAGTATCACACAGAAAAGAGGAAAATAATCAACAACTCTAGCTGTGAGCAATATACAGTGTTAAAATATATACTAGTTTTATATTATGACTCCTATTACACTGGTAGACTCTCAAACAGGGATTGTGTGGTCAATAATTAGCAAGAGTAACAGTAAAAAGCTGTACACCTAATACAATATTAAACACCAGGTGCCAACTAGGATATCCACAGTTCTGATAGCCATGCTAATATTCATGCTAGGGACAGAAATTCTATCAACCAAATTAAAGAACACAGGATAACAATGCAAAATAATGTTTAGAATATTTGAGGAAAGAAATGAAACAGCAGAAGCAAGGTAGAATGTGCAAGCCATAAAGAAGGAGAAATTTATTTTAAAAAAACAACCACAGAGAACATGTGAAAGCAAGGCTGAAAGAATTGACTCTTAGGGAGAAAATAAAATAAAGAGAAAGTAAAAAGAGAAACAAATGCAAATTTAATCACATCTTCATTTTCTCCTTACCCAAAAGATAGAGTTCTTGATTCTTTCTACCTTACTTATTGTAAATGTCTGCATGCAGTTTTATTGTATCAGTTAAGCATCATACAACTTGATTATTTTATTGCAATTCTTGTGTGATTACTAAACTAGATTTTATTTTTCAATAAAATAAAAATTCCACTTAGGGAATGTAAGCATGTATTCCCAGGCAGTACTTACTTTTCTAATATCATTTTCAAATAAGGGCATTGCAATCTTCTTTTAGTTTTATTTGTGCATTGTAATTATAGATTATCGTCAGGGTCAAAGTGATGCATTCACTTATGTACACATTGTACACATGATTTGGTGCAATTCCCTGCACAATCTTTGTTTTCTGTCATTAACTAGCAAATTTTTTGAAAGGCTTTCATACGTGTGAAATTTTTAGATTTTCATTTTCCTTCCATTAGTCAATCATTTGCCCACCTTTTAATTTTTGAACTGATCAGTTGAAGTATGGCTTTTTTTTTTAGCAGCACTGGGGACTGAACTCAGGGGTATTCTACCTCCAAGCTATACCCCCCAGCCCTATTTTTTTATTCTTTATTTTGAAACAGGGTCTCACTAAGTTGTGGAGTACCTCATTAGGTAGCTGAAGCTGGTCGCGAACCCGTATCCTCCGGCCTCAGCCTCCCAAATGCTGGGATTACAAGTGTGTGCCACCATGCCTGGCTGAAGTATGCATTTTAGAGTGAACTTTTGATACTCCTATCACACAGTTTGTATCTGAGTAGGTGCTGAGTGTCTTGGCTAATAACTTTCTGCCACCTGTGTTAAGCAGGCATTTTCTCACCTGAAACCAAGACACAAAGGCAAGAAGAGAACAAAAACAATGCAGAGTCCCAGCAGACTAGGATTTGCTCAGGGCCTGCAGTGTGGAGGGCTCCAAGGCTAGCATATGTGCATGCAGAGGACCACATTTTCTAGTGAAGGGAGATTCCTGTGGGGAGTTTTTCTAAGACACAATAGCATACAACTGCTATGAAATTAATTAAATCCTCAAAATCTTCATCTAAAAATTATTCTGGGGGTATTTAGTCAACATTAAGGTCACGTAGACTTCATGGATATTTTTTAATCCATATTAGTTGATGGATATTAATTTTCCTATGTAAGCCTACAAAAAGGGGCTCTCGTCTTCAATATTGTTTACATACCATTTTGAAGCCAATTGTTGGTTACAAAAGAAAGTTCCTCCTTTTCTTCATTTAACTGACTAATTCATTTAACTAATATGTCATGGCTTAAACTATATATGCAATAAGGTTATTATTGCACATAAAAATAATCTGATACTCTATGGAAACTATGTATACTATCATAATTATGTGTTGAAGAAGAGAAGCATTTTAATTCCCATAATGTCATTCCCAATTTCCTGACCTTTCTCCCAAAAGATAAAACTGGACCTTTTCTGGAGAAACAAGTAGAGAAGATAAAACTTATTGATTTAAATTGAGAGTAGTGATACATAACTGTGATTCCAGTACTCTGGAGCCTGAGAGAAGAAAATCACAGGTTGAAGGTCATGTTTAGCAACTTAGTGAGACCCTGTGTCAAAAATAATAATAATAATAAAATAGGGCCTGGGGTGTATCCCCTGAGTAGAATGATTCTGGGTTTGATCCAACTATACATGAATGAATGAATGAATGAATGAATGAATGAATGAATAAATAAATATTAAATATGTTACTGACTTCTTTGGTTTCTTTTATAAATAGAAAATGCTATTTGAATTATTATTTTTCAATATAGTAAGTTCATCAACTACATAATACTGAAAAATCATAAAAATAAGTTGCAGTCCAGCTGGGATGATTCAACCAGTCTACACAAGTCATTCTCCTCACCTCTAACTGGTGGCCCATCTTCCTTAGGCTTATTGTAGCATAGCCATGTCTGTTAGGGACTCTGCAGTGAGATTAAAGGGTTGAAGAACAATTTTATTCAAATGACTTTTTTATTTCTTTGAGTCATTTCCTCTAAATCATTCCATGTCTCATAGAGTAATTATGACACAGGGCAACTCTATGTGCATAGGAGTTGTTGTGATTCCTCTTTCTTATACTAAGGCTGGACTTGGAGAATGGCTTGATAAAATTGGGCCACTTTGTTCTCCAAACTTTCTGTTCCATCTTCTCAACACATTGAATACCTAGCAAAACTTACCTAAATGTGTTGGTGGCATATTATTCATAAGGCATTTTTGAAAACAGTATTTGCCAACTGAATAAGAAAGCAAAATTACCATGTATTACTGTGACTTTGGTTAACCTTTAGAAGGTATTTCAAATGACTTTATCAGGGAGTCACCTCTGCATGCCCATGAACAAGGGTTTGGTTTGGGGTTTTTGTTTTCATCTCTAAAACTGGGTACTTTTATGTTCTGGCAATTATTAAGCTATCACTGTCTTCTAAAAATTAAAGTTCCTTTATTTTTTTACCTCATTTTCATTGCCTTCTGCACAGTGTATATTTCTTTCTGCTCATGTTGAATGTAATTCACTTTACTTTTGTCATATACATATATATATAAATTTATTGGAGCATTATAGTCTGAAATAATGTAGTTCAGAATTAGAATTTTAGGGACATACATGCACACAGCACTTGATGAGCTCCTTCCCACACTCCTTTCCAACTCTCTCCCCTTCCTCATACGTAATATTGAGATTGGCGTTGGTAATTTCACATATGTACAGAACATCAGTAGAAGTGTTTCCTTCATTATTTTTTTCTTTCTACCATTTCCACTCTCCCATATCCCCTCCATCACTCAAGTGGGATTTTTCCTTCCTTTTCTAAAGTCCCTCCTCTACCCCAATTACTCCCTAGCTTTGACATATGAGAGAAAAAACGTCTCAGATCCACAGGTAAATGTGGGAAATTGAAGTTGATTAACTTACATGATACTATATTTAAGCATTTTTCTCAATACTACATTAGAATACAGCAGATAAAACACCATGACTTCACACTGAGAAATGGATGGCCAGAGGGAAAAAAAATACTGAATTCAGTTCATCCTACTAGAGATGCTAGCAGAACTCTGTGCCTGCACTGACGGAGAGAACAAATAAGAATGTGTGAAACATGCTCAAAATGTAATATAGTGAGTAAATATTTAAAAGCCAAACATATACATACAGATCCAACTTGACTCTGTACTTATATACTTGCAGACTTCTTGTTTTTGTATCTTTTTGTTTTTTATTTTATGTTTAATTTTTTTACTCTATTTTCATTTTGTATTGCTTTGTTTGATCTATGTTTGTTTGTTTGAATGGTTGTTTGCTTTATTATTTTTTGCTCAGTTGTCCACTCTCCTCCTCATCCCTTTAACAAGATTCCCTCCCTCTCTCCTATCTATATTTTTCTCCTCAACACATTTTCTCTTTCCTTTTTTTCCATGTCTCATATCAAGACCATTTCATACCACTATACCTAATTACTCTACATTGAATACCAGAATCCCCCCACATATCCATTATTTATAACCTTTACTATATATCACCTTAACACACTCAAACTCTTATTCTCCTGGATCATACCTTCTACTTTACCTTCTTCTTGCATTCGTCACTGCAGCTTCTCCCTCCTCATTCAACCTTCACCACTGAACACAACCTGTCCTTGCATATACCAGCAGACACCTTTAAATCCCTACTGCAGAGATTGAACAAGAGAGGTGAACCACCAGAAAGGACTGCCAAACACCAGGTATAAACTCACTTCTGCTGATCTAAGAAAGAGCTCAGCCCATCCCACCTTGAGGCCTAAAAGCACAGAAACCACAAACTGTTCTACTCACACCTCTGAGATGAATTCCCATAACAGAAGCAACAAGCAGATCCTAGAAGTCAACACCTGAAACCCACCAATGGCACCTTAAAGTTTAAATTATTAAAAAACAACTATTGACAAGAAGGAAATCATGTGGACACACATGAACTTGGTCTAAAAACATTCCATTGTCACCTCATGGTGATATCATCAATGCAACAACTTGCAAGGGACTGTCAGTAGTTGGGAAGATACTTTTGCAGAAAGTAGCACAGGATTTGTTCAAGAAATGTGGCATCAATGAATTTTCAGATTATCAGAGATGATGACAGTATGGGGAAATCCATGGTCAAGATGAGTTTTTTTAATGTTTTGGAAAAGTATGATATTATTTAGATAAATTTTAGGAAAACATTTAAATGTAGTTTGCCTCTGTTTCCTTCCAATCTTTATATCTCAAGAAGAAGGCACTAACAGCACTAACATGGTCCAGAATCTAAGCTCAGAGTTTAGCTCAGAATCTGAATTAAATCCCTAAAATAATTTTGTTAATTTGAATGCTTCTATGTTCTGCAAACTATTAAACCATTCATAGTTGTATGAAAAATCCGTTTTTTAAATTTATTCTTTCTTTATACCCTTTTTACCTTTATAATTCAGATATATTATAATATTTATATTATTAACTGTAACATTTTATATTGTCATATTGTAGTTATACATTAAATTGATGTTCAAAATGACATCCACATACATGCACACAGCACTTGTTATGTTTCTCTCCAAACATCACCCCCTCCCTGTACATGTTAATGAGATTGGTAGTGGTATGTTAATATATCCTAAAAGCATGATTTGAACTTTTTACTTCACTCATTCTATTTTCCCTTCCAACCTTCTTCCTCAATCCTCCTCTGCTCTTCTACTGGTCTCTCTTTTCATTAATCTTAAATCCCTTTTGTTCTCTACTTTCTCTCTTGCTTCCACTTATGAAAGAAAACATAGGACCCTTGAAGTTACGAGACTGGCTGATCTCATTTAGCACAACCTTCTCTGTTTCCATCTGTTTTCCTGCAAATTGCATTATTTTCTTCTTTATGGCTGAGTAAAATTCTATTGTGTATTTACCAAAGTTTCTTTTTACTCTCTATCTAATGTTACATATTTAGTTTCACTTACTCTGTATTTAGTTTGTTCCTATTTTTCTAGAATGCAAAGGGAAAACTTATTTGTTTTAGAGCTTTCATGTTTTCTATGATATTTGTTCAATGCTATATATATTTTTCTCTAAGCCATGTTTTCCTTATATTTCATGTCTTTTAATAAATATACATTCATTTGCTTCTCTCTCGATTCTTTAGTTCTTTTGAATTTATTTGTGACCTATATAAAATTTTGAAGAAGGCTAATTAATAACCAGATATTTGGAGATTTTCCAGATATCTTTTATTTATTAATTCTGGTTTAATTGCATTTCTGTCTGAGAACACAGGGGTCTTATATCTAGTCTATCAAATTTGCTAAAGTATATTTTATGCATTTTACCTGATCTAAGTGGCTAGACAAGAATGTACATGGGTTGCATTGCTGTAGGACATAGTCTGTAGATGTCAATTATATCCATGTGTTTGCTTTTGCTGTTAAATTTCATGTTCTTAATGATATTATGCCTGCAGAATATCTCCATTTCTGCTAAAAGATGTGACTATCTCCAGTGAATTCTTCTATTTCTTTTTACAATTCTAACAATTCCCGCCTCATGTACTATAACATTCTAGTCTTAGCTATACAATTTTAAGAAATTTTTATACCTTCTTGTAGAATTGACTCCTTTATCTTCACATATCTTTACTCCTCAAAACTTTACTTGCCTTCAATTCTGCTCTGTCTGAAGCTAAGGTAGTTATGTTTTCTTTCTTTGATTAGTAGTAGCTTGGTATATTTTGCCCCATCTATTAACAATTTTCAGTATGTTTTTATAATGTCTGTCCCTATTTATCATTTTTACTTATTATTGTCATTGTTCTTGTTATGGCATTAGATGGAACCAAGGGGTATTATGCCTCTGAGCTACATTCAGCCATTTTATATATTTATTTTTATGTGCTTTTATTGGAGTATTATGATCTCACATCATAACAAATATCATGTTGGCATTGACATACCTGCACACAGCATTTGTTGCATATATTTAATTTTGAAATAGGGTCTTGTTAAGTTGATGAGACTGGCCTCAAGCCTATGATCTTAATGTCTTAGCCTCTCAAGTACTGGGATTAGAGGTGTACGCCACCATGCCTGGCCCTATATTTTTCTTCCATTTACTTTTCTGCCTTTTCTTTTCTTTTCTTTTCTTTTTTCTATACTGCTAATTTAACCCAGGGACATTCTAGCTCTGAGATATATCCCAGCTCTTTTTAGTTTGTTGTTGTTTCATGTTTTGAAAAGGAATATCAGTAAATTGCTGAGACGAGCCTTGAAACAGTGATCTTCCTAAATCTTCCAGGTACTGAGATTACAGGTATGTGACACCCTGTCCACTACTGCCTTTTGTAGTTTTAATTGAGTATTTTATTTTCTGTATTTATTATCATATAGATATATGCTATGTTTTACTAATATCAGTATTTTCCCTAAGGAATTAAAATTTATTATTCATATTATCAATGAATCAAACATATAATCCACTGTTTAATCCCAGTAGTTGGGAGGATAGAAAAGGAGGATTTCAGGTTCAAGGCCAGAATCACCAACTTAGCAAGACCCTGTTATGAAGTAAAATATAAAAAAGGTCATGATTTTATTCTTCTTTATAGCTCAGTAAAATTCCATTGTATACATATCCCATAGTTTTGTAAACCATTCATCTTCTGTCTATGAATATCTTGGCTGCTTCCATAGTTTGGCTATTGTAAATTGTGCAGCTATAAACATAGATACACATGCGTCGGTCTGATAGTTTGGTTTCCATTCTTTTGGGTAGATACCCAGAAGTGGTATTGCTGGATCATATGGTAGGTTCATTCCCATACATTTGCAGGGAAATGGATAGAACTGGAAAACATTATGTTAAGTGAGATTAGCCAGTCACAAAAAGTAAAGAAGCATATGTTCTCCCTACTATGCGGATGCTAGGGAGAAGATGGGGCATAAGAGGGTCTCCAGATGAAAAAGGAGAGACCCTAGAAAGCAAAGAAGTTGATTTAACTGAAGGGGTTGGATGGGGGGGCACACTAATGTATATCAAGTTTACTCACTAAACTGAACTTGAGAGGGAGGGAGGGCGAGGGAGGAGGGTGGGAATTTGGGGAAGGGGTCAAATAAGAATTGTGAGCACGTATATCATTATCAATTTGTACCTAACAAAGATGTATGCTTACAATGCATGAATAAAAAAAAAGAAAAGAAAAAAAAAGGTCATTGGTATAACAAAGAGGTAAAATGCCCCTAAGTGCAATTCACAGTAAAATAAATAAATAAATAAATAATAAATAAATAAATAAATAAATAAAATAAATAAATATTAGTAAAATATTTTCGATTATGTATTCTTATATATATTTATACATATAGGTGTAAATGCATGCACATGTATACATGAAATAAATATAAAGCATGAGACTGAGGAATTAGGATGCTTTTCCTATTAAAATATATTCCAATACTTCTTAAGGTATATATTCATAGTTAAAAATGGTCAGAGAGTAGTTTTAGGTATAATATTTCAAATTCTTGGGAGGAGACTATTAAGGAGACTTCAGTTTCTTGCTAGCTGTTAATCAGTGCCTGAATTAGTTCCTTACCATGTAGACTTCAAGCTCTAAAGGAAAAGAAATTGTTAAATGACAATCATCATAAATTGTCCAACAATATCATCCAAGTAGCATCCCCTTACCTTTATAGTCTTCTGTTTCAAGGTAACTCACAATTCCTTTCCCTTCTTATAAAAGGGAATTAGAATAGAAATCTGTGTGTAGCAATAGATGAAGATCATTGTATGCCATCTTAGATTCTACCTGCCACATTAGTATCTTTTCCAATTTGAAAGAACAGGTTCTCAGTATTTATTTTATGCCATTGACCATTATGAAAACTACTATATAGGGAATGTTATAAAGAGATTTGTCTGATGGATCCTTAGGTTAAGACTAAGCACATTAATTAAATTAAGTACATTTTTAAAACAGTAAATTTACTTACAGAAGCAAAAATCAATGAGAAAACTCTTTTCAGATTTGGAATGTTTATTTTTCGATAATTTTGTTGGTGTGTTGTGATTATACAACATAGTGGGATTCAGAGTGGTACATTTCAGTATGGAGATTCCTTAAAGGACTGTGAATGAAGACATCATGTGACCCAGTCATATCACTTTTGGGGATCTTCCAATAGGATTTGAAGTCAGATTATTATATAGATTCATGGATTTTCATTATTTTCCCACACAATTTCATTAATTCCCAGCACAACTCACAATAGCCTAACTATGGAACCAGCCTAACAGATTATGAAATTATGGTATATAGACACAATATAATTTTATTCAGGAAAAAATAATTATGTCATTTGTAAAAAGTAGATGGAACTCAAGAATAATATGCTGAGATTTGGCAGTCACAAAATGTGAGGGGTCATGTTTTCTCTCATATTTGAAAGCTATAGAGAAACCAGGAAACACAGAGTACTTCAGGTAAATGAGGAAACACATTATTAGAATAATGGAAAAAAATTTGAGGAGGGGAGTGGAGACGAGAAATGTGATATCTGATGATGGAATCAATTTAAATAATCCTTTGTCACTACATGAAGTTACCTGTATCAATATAAATATGTTTAGGGTGTAGCAGGGAAGGGCTTGGAGGGAAAAACACAACCAGTGGTGTATGAATATATATGTTTCTATCACTTTGACCTCACAACAATGTATAATTATAATATACCAATAAAATAATACGTTTACATATGCACAAAAGATGGGAATTTTCTTTCCAACCTTCAAATATAAATAGAAACTAAAAATACATATCTATTGAGCCAGAACTAGAGAAGACACAAGCATGGCATGAGGGATGAATTCAACTGACATTATTATCCAATTGCCTCAACAACATTTCCATATTGAATTGACTTGGCAGTCTATAAGAGTTAGTTCATCATAGCTGAGTAGTTGGCACACAACTGTAATCTCAGAACTTGGAGGCAGAGACAGAAGAATCACATGTTGAGGCCATTCTTGGTAACTGTACAAACTTCTATTGCAAAATAAAAATAAAATAGGCTAAGGGATAGCTCAGAGGTAGGGTTCCCCTGAATTTAACCCCCACACCACAAAAGCAATTAGTTCATCATAGTGTAACAATTAATTTAAGAATGTTAAATTCTATTCTATTGATCTTAATGTCTACCCTTATACTGGGACCACATATTTTTAATTACAATCTTCCTTTTAGAATAAGTTTCAAAATCATAAATTGTGAGAGTGTAATATATCAGTATTGTTATTTTCAAGACTGTTTTGCCTGATCTGGATCTCTTCCACTGCTACATTAATTTTAAAATAAGATTGTTAATAAGGAAACATATATCAATGAGAATTTTTATGGAACTGTTATTGAATCTACAAATTATTTTGAAACATAATGCTTCACAGCTTTATTAACCCTTCTTGCTAATGAATGGATATTTTCCATTTATTTATTATAACGTTAAATTTTTTTTGGAGCAATATAGTCATACATCTTTGTGAGGAGCAAGCTGGTAGAGGCATGCATGCACACATCTCTCATTAAACCCTTCCACAATTCCTGCCCCTTTCCCTTTCCTCTCCCTCTTTCTCATGTAGAGGTTTAATGATTGACATTAATATGATTGCGAATGTACATCGTATGCACTACGGTGTTTTGCTTCTCCCCCCACTGCCATCACCTTCAGTTAGGTCACCTACTTGGCTTATCTAGAGTTTCTTCTTCTTTGTTGAATTTGCTAGAGTTCATTAATATTTTTCAGAATGTTTCTTTAATTTTAATACTCATATATTACACTTTTTAAAATTTACTTCAGTAATTTTATATTATTTTAAGTGAAATTTTTTCTGGTTTTCATTTAGGTCACTATTTAATAAACATGCAAGTACTAATTATTTACGTGCTTGTGTGCTGAAAGCTTGTAAAACTCGTTTTTAAATTTATACTTATATTTTAGTTAAATCTTTAGAGTTTTTATGACAAATACCAAGTTATTTGTGAAGAGTAGTCATTTGATTCTTTCTTTTCAATCTGCATGTCTTATATTTATGCTGCTAACTTAATTGCCCTGATTGCCTTAATTGCCCTCTGGTTTAATGTTGCATAGAAGTGACAAGAGAAGACATCCTTTTTTATTCTGATTGCAGATAAAGTACTTAGATTTGCAAGATAACTAATAACGCTATGTGAGTTTTCATGGAAGGTAAAGAGTTTCCTTCTTTGCCTGGCTCACTGCATGTTTCCATCAGGAATAGGTTTTGGTTTAGTCAAATGCTTGTTATACATTTTTTGATATGATCTAATGAGTTTTGTCTTTTCATCTATTAGTACAGTGTATTAGAGTAATTGCTTTATTATAGTAATCCAACCTGCATTTTTCTGATAAATGCTGCTTGTTATGGAGTATGTGCCTTTTTACATGTTGCTGATTTGTTTTGATAGTACTTCCTTGAATATTTTTTCTGTTATCAAAGGCATGTTACTCTATAATTCCTCTTTTCTGTAATTTTTTTATTTGTACTAACAGGCTAAGCTGACCTCTTAGAATGCAATGAAATACTATCTTGTCCACTTTTTTTGTCTTTATTTTAAAGAGTTTTTGATGTCTCAAAAAATGGGAAATTGAGCTAAATAAACACTACACAAAAGAAAAAATACAAATGGCCAATGCATACATGAAAAAAATTACAACACAATTCACAACCAGGGAGATGCAAATTAAAAATACACTGAGATTCCATCTAACCCTAATGATAATGGCAATTATAATGAAATCAAGAAACAAGACATGATGGTGAGAATATGGAGAAAAAGAAACACTTCTACACTGTTTGTTTCAAATTAGTACAGACACTATGGAGATCAGTGTGGGATTCCTCAGAACACTGAAAATGGATCCACCATATGATCCAGCCATACCCCTCCTGAGTATCTTTCTAAAGGGACTGAAATCAGAACATTATATTAATACATGCATGCCCATGTTTAGAGCAGCATAATTCACAATAGTCAAATTATGAAACCAACCTAGCTATCCATCAATAGATAAATAGGCCACAAAATTATAGGATATGCACACAATGGAATTATACTCAGCAATAAAGAACAATATCATGGCATTTTTCCGGAAAATGGGTGGACCTGGAGAACATAAAGTTAAGTGAGATTAGCCCGTCCTAGAAAGTGAAGGGTCATATGTTTTCTCTCATATGTGCAAGCTAGGGAGTAACAAGGATATAAGAGAGATATTAGCTAGTTGAGGAGTGCCCGGCCAGCGGGGTTTGAACACGTGAGACCGAGGCAGCTTAACCTAAAGGAATGAATGAGGCAAACAAGGGGCGCGAAGAACGGAGGCAAGACAGGATTCTGATCAAGCCTCAATTTTTTTTTTTTTTTTTTCGGTACTGGGGACTGAAATCAGGGGCATTCTACCTCCGAGCTATACCCCCAGCCCTATTTTTTATTCTTTATTTTGAAACCGGGTCTCACTAAGTTGCGGAGTGCCTCACTAGGTAGCTGAGGCTGGCCGCGAACCCGGATCCTCCAGTCTCAGCCTCCCGAATGCTGGGATTACAAGCCTGGGCCACCACGCCCGGCTCCAAGCCTTAATTTTTATTAAGGAAGGGACTGCTTAAGTAGCTAGAGGTGAGGGGTGGAGTCAGGTAAGCTTGTGTGGGCTTGCATGATTGGTCAAGGTTGATCTTGTCCTTATCAGGTAAGGGCCTCAGCAGGATAATAGATAGAACCTGTTTTTGCATTATCTCTGTGGCTGCTGAGGAGGAGTTTCCTCAAAGTGTAAATTCCAACTCTGATCAGTCTTCTGCCCCCCCCCCCCACATCTGACATCTCCTCCCTTTTTGTTTTATAGGGAGTGGGCTTTGATCGACCAGGGGAGACATTGACCTGGTTCCTCCCGTGGGCTATGCCCACTCTGTATGGCTCTTGACATCTTTTTGGGAGGAGAGACAGAGCCAAGTTTTTTTTTGTGGTACTGGGGATTGAACTCAGGGGCATTCTACCTCCGAGCTATACCCCCAGCCCTAGTCTCTTAGGTGATGTCAACCTCTATGCAAACCAGGTATACTCCCAGAGAAATCCGGAGGAGGTCAATTGGGACCTTTCTTGTGCTATGCTTTGCTCTGTACCCGGTTTGATGCCCATACCTGGCCTCTATAATTCAGGTAAGCATCTTTCTGGTTGAGATGCTGTCACCGTGGGGAGGGAGCAAAATTGGGGGCTTTCAGGCTCCTGATAGCCAGAGTCCCATCTATCTATCATTTCCAGGTGCTGGTAACGTACCTGGATGGGTTTGGCCAAGACAGAGTCTATCTGGGATCTTATGAAGGCTGTTAGTTTTTAAAGATCCACGGGCCAAATGTGAGAATTAGGAGAAAGCTTATGTCCCTGTCTAGCCGGGGATTGGGAGTTTTTTTAGTTGATCTAAAGGAGACATAGGAAGGTCAGGGTCTGTTGGTTGTAGAACCATTACTCTTGGATATTCTGAAAGAGAAGGCAAGCACATGTGACAACAAAAGTAAATGGAACAGCAGAGAAGTAATAATTGCATAGGTCCCTCCTGTGCTGTCGTCAATATGTCAAGGGCCATTTGATTTTGTAAGATGGCCTTTTTTATACATCTTTGAGTCCAGCCGAGGGAAATAGAATAGAGACTACATAATCATACTAGTGGAAGACTGATCGTGTCCACCAATGTTGTAAATTTGGGAGTTTAGCTGGTCTATGGTCTTAGTCCAGTGCCCTTGTACCCAAGGATATCCTAATGTACATCTTCCTATTTAGTAATGAGTCTTTTGGAGTTTTAGCCAATCATTTTTTAGTATTAGGGGTACCCATTAGGGGCCCCGATGAGCTAGATGTGGGTAACAGCCCACAGATTAAACAAGCATCTCTAATTAATACCTTTGGCATATTGTGCGCAGTTTAGGAAAGAAGTTTGTTTTTTCCTGGAAAAATAATGTAGACATAATGTAGTTATAATGAAAAAAGCACAAAGATAAAACTTATCCTGATTCAGTCTTAGTTGTTCACAGGTCTTATCAGCATCCAGAGGTTTACTTCTGACTTTAGAGCTTTGGTTCTGTAAAGTCTCAATAGGGATAGGTTTAATTTAACACATGAATTTAGGAACTGTGTCCTAAGAAGAACTTGGAAAGGATCCTTTTACTTTGGGAGAAGCTGGTCTAAGGGTGAATCCCTTTTTTAGGTTTTGAGTAAGACACAATCAAC
>PVLC010020723.1:0-28888 GCA_004027655.1 Graphiurus murinus | reverse complement strand
ACCAAAAAAAAAAAAAAAAAAAAAAAGAAGCCGAGAAGCCGAGGCTGGCCACGAACCCAGATTCTCTGGTCTTAGCCTTCCAAGTACTGGGATTACAAGTATGCACCACTCTGCCCAGCTCCCAGCTCTATTTTTTATTTTTTGGGCAGTATTGGGGATTGAACCCAGGGACATTCTACCTCCGAGCTATACCCCTAGCCCTATTTTTTATTCTTTATTTTGAAACAGGGTCTCACTAAGTTGCAGAGGGCCTCACTAAGCAGCTGAGACTAGCCATGAACCCAGATCTTCCTGTCTCAGCCTCCCAAGTACTGGGATTACAAACGCGCCATCATGCCCGGCTTATTTTAATTTTGAAACACATTCTCGTTAGGTTGCTGAGAGTCCAGCCACATTGCTGAGGCTATCCTCGAACCTGTGATCCTCCTTTCTCAGCCTCCTAAATACGGGGAATACAAGAATGCACCAACATGCCTGGCTAACAGATTTTTGCAGAATAAAACAGTTATCAAACAACTATTTAACTCGTATTGTCTCATGGTTCCAGATTTGGAACACCTATAAAAACTTAAAATTGGGCTGGGTGTAGTGGTGCATGTCTGTAATCCTAGTATTGGGAGGCTGAGATAGGATCCCAGATTTGAGGACAGCCTCAGAAAGTAGTGAGACTCTCATCAACCTAACAAGACTCTATTTCAAAATAAATTTAAAAATAGGGCTGAGAGTGTAGCTCAGAAGTAGAATCCTCCTGGGTTCAATCTTTAGTACCAAAAAACAAAAACAAACTTAAAATTGATCACTGAATGTATCATTTTGCAACTGTGTAAATTTCATTGAAAAATTCATAAAACTGAAAACTTGGGACTTAATGGGTTAATATCATCAATCTACTACTTCTGATACATATATTTTTTGTACTGGGGAATAAACCCAGGGGCATCTACCTCCAAGCTACATATCAGCCCTTTTTTCATTTTTTATTTTTTTTTATTTATTTTTTTGCGGTACTGGGGTTTGAACTCAGGGGCATTCTACCTCCGAGCTACACCCCCAGCCCTATTTTTTATTCTTTATTTTGAAACCTAGTCTCACTAAGTTGCGGAGTGCCTCACTAGGTAGCTGAGGCTGGCCGTGAACCCTGATCCTCCGGAATGCTGGGATTACAAGCGTGCGCCACCACGCCCGGCTAATTTTTTTTTGAAACAATGTCTTGCTAGGTTGCTGAGTCTTGCTAAATTGCTGAGGCTGATCTTGAACCTGTAATCCTCCTGTCTCAGTCTCCCAAGTACTAGGATTACAGGCGTGCACTACCACACCTGGCTAGATCCTCTTTTTTCTTTTCTTTTTTTTTGCAGTACTAGGGATAGAACCCAGGGGCATTCTACAACTGAGCTACGCCCCCAGTCCTATTTTTTATTCTTTATTTTGAAACAGGGTCTCATTAAGTTGCAGACGGCTTCACTAAGTAGTTGAGGCTGGCCACAAACTTGTGATCCTCCTGTCTCAGTTTCCCAAGTACCAGGATTACAAGTGTGTGCCACTACGCCTGGCTGGATCTTCCTTTTTTTTTTGTGCAGTACTGGGGACTGAACCCAGGGACATTCTACCTCTGAGCTACAACCCCAGCCCTAGTTTTTTATTCTTTATTTTAAAACAGGGTCTCACTAAGTTGTGGAGGGCCTTACTAAGTAGCTGAGGCTGGCTGCGAACCCACAATCTTCCTGTTTCAGCCTCCCAAGTACTAGGATTACAAATGTGCGCCCCCATGCCCAGCTTAGGATTCTCCATTTTTGTGTAATGAAACCAAAAATGTTTGAATGACAGCAACGAAAATAAGTAAATAAATAAATGAAGATGGCTCTTAAAAAGCTAAAGTAGAGCCGGGCGTGGTGGCGTACACTTGTAATCCCAGTACTTGGGAAGCTAAGACAGAAGGATCCCGATTTGCAGCCAGCCTTAACTACTTAGTGAGGCCCTTCACAACTTAATGAGACTCTGTTTCAAAATAAAGAATTAAAAAAAAAAAACAGGACTTGGGGTGTAGCCCAGAAGTAGAATACCCCTGGGTTCAACCCCCAGTACCACACACACACACACACACACACACACACACACACACACACACACAAATGAATAAAAGCTAGCTGGGCGTGGTGACCCATGCTCGTAATCCCAGCATTTGGGAGGCTGAGACCAGAGGATCTGAGTTCTCGGCCAGCCTCAGCTACCTAGTGAGGCCCTCCGCAACTTAGTGAGACCCTGTTTCAAAATAAAGAATAAAAAATAGGGAGGGGGGGGTGTAGCTCAGAGGTAGAATGCCCCTGAGTTCAATCCCCAGTACCGCGGGAAACAAACAAACAAACAAACAAAACTAAAGTAGAACTGAGAGTGCCATCTAGTGGAAAAGACAGTTATGACAGCAACTCTTGCTAAACAAATACATGACATCTGTAGCAAAGACCATTGCCAGTGAATTGTCCTATTGTTAGAAACTTTAAGGCCAAAATATTCAAATTAAAGGCTTAGAATTAAAAAATAAAATATTAGAGCCAGGCATGGTGGCGCATGCTTGTAATCCCAGCATTTGGGAGGCTGAGACCGGAGGATCCGGGTTCGAGGCCAGCCTCAGCTACCTAGTGAGGCACTCCGCAACTTAGTGAGACTTGGTTTCAAAATAAAGAATAAAAAATAGGGCTGGGGGTATAGCTCGGAGGTAGAATGCCCCTGAGTTCAATCCCCAGTCCGCAAAAAAACCAAAAAAACAAAAAACAAAACAAAAAAAACCTTAAATGTGCAATCTGTTGCATGGTGAAGCTGGAAGAAGCCAGGGCCAGGAGTGTTCCAGCGGACTCATGCTAGGAACTATTTCTAGGCACTGGAGATGCTATGAGGACTCTCCAAGGTGGGCATCTGGCAGCCACTGGGGACAATAGAACATCTAAGCTGGCAGGCTCTATTCAAACCCTGCACAGTCAGTCACTCTTCAAAAGAACTAGCTCAAGTTACTCTAAGGAAGCTGGGAGAAGTGGTGCACACCTATAATCTTAGCTGGAAGGATGAGGCAGGCAGATCACAAGGCTGGGGCCAGCCTCAGCAACTTAGTGACAGCCTGTCTCAAAATAAAATAAAAGGAGCTGGGGAACATAGCTCAGTGGTAGAGCACTCCTGGGTGCGCTCACTCGCTCACTCTCTCTCTCACTCACACACACACGTGTTGCTTTGAGCACTGGATTTTGTGTCTTGAGGCCTGCCCAACAGGAACAGATCTTATTTGATAAAACCTTTTCATTCCACAGTAAGACTTGGGAGTTCAACGGACTGACTGAGGTGGAGTAAAGCGCACTGGCCACAGAGCAAGTCTAAATGACAGGTCTCTCCAACCCCGATGTGGGCTGAGAAGGGGAGGCTGAGCATGAGACACTGACGACTTCCAAGCCTGCCTTTTTGTGGTGTTCCTTCCCCTGCCCCTGGACAGATGGCAGGAAAGTCTGTTTTGTGTTTCATGAGGCCACGTCTCTAATGAAGGTATGTCTTTCCTTGAGAATATGCCTCAAGGATCACCAGAGGGGGAGATGGCCAAGCACTCTGCTCTCAAGCCAACTTCCTCAGCAGCCTTTGAGGGGCTGCAAGTGTATGCAGAAGGGCTCCGAGTCCTACAACCTCCCCCCCCCAGCAACTCGAGTGCCGACACCCGATGGCTCCCCTGGGCTTATTTTACACATAGGCTCCAAGGCCAATTCACCCAAATCCTATTACAGAAGAAAACTATGATTCATACTACTACTACTACTATTACCATCACCACCACCACCGATGGTTTTCTTTCTGCAAGCCTGGGCAGAGTGGAACCATCTTTGAATTAGGCCACAGGTCTGCCCCATACCTTTCTGCCAGGAATGCCCAAGTGAATTCTTAGGCCTGGGTTCTTCACTCTGTATAGAAAGTAGTTCACACTTAAAAAAATTTTTAAGTGTGACTGAACCCAGGGGCATTCTCCCTCTGAGCTACAGTCCCAGCCCTGTTTTATTTTTATTTTGAAACAGGGTCTCATTAGATTGCTGGGAATGTCACTATTTGCTGAGGCTGGCCACGAACCTGCAACCCTCCTGTCTCAGTTTCCCAAGTACTGGGATTACGGATGTGTACTACCATACCCAGCTTGTTCACACTTAATTTTTAGGGTTCATATTTTCTTGTATGCTAGTGCCAAATTTTTCTTCCTTGGTAACATGTGTTCTTACCTGAATCATTCACAGCCTTTCATAGATATCTATGGTTACAACACAGTTGTACTGAATCATGGAATCAGCCCAAATATGGAACAGTTCACAGTATATTTTCAGATACACCATTGGCCCTCTGTATCTGTAAATTCTACATCTATGGATCAAAAATATTTGGGGAAAAAAATGTGTCTGTATTGAATATTTCCCTAAATAAATTGTATAACAATCATTATCATTATTATTCTTTTGTGATACTGGGGATTGAACCCAGGGGCATTCTACCCCAGCCCTATTTTTTTTTTTTTTTTTTTACGGTACTGGGGATTGAACTCAGGGGCATTCTACCTCCGAGCTATACCCCCAGCCCTACTTTTTATTCTTTATTTTGAAATAGGGTCTCACTAAGTTGTGGAGTGCCTCACTAGGTTGCTGAGGCTGGTCGAGAACCCGGATCCTCTGGTCTCAGCCTCCCAAATGCTGGGATTACAAGCGTGCGCAGAGGGCCTCACTAAGTACTGGGATTACAATCGTGCGTTACCACACACGACCCTATTTTATTTTTGTTTTGAAACAGGGTCTCACTAAGTTGCTGAGAGCTTTGCTAAGTTACTGAGGCTGGCCCTGAACCTGTGATCCTCCTGTCTTAGCCTCCTAAGTATTGGGATTATGGGTGTGCATCACTATACCCAGCTTCAGAGCAGTACTTTTTTTTTTTTTTTTTTTTGGTGGTACTGGGGATTGAACCCAGAAACATTCTACCTCCAAGCTATACCCCCTGCCCTTTTATTTTTGTTTTAAAAAGCAGGGTCTCACTAGGCTGCTGAGCGTCTCCTTACATTGCTGAGACGCTGAGACTGTCCTTGAATCTGTGATCCTCCTGTTTTAGCCTCCCAAGTACTGGGACTATAGGCTTGCATCACTGGCTCAAAGCAGTCTTTAATTATAAAACTTGGTCCCTATTCCCAGGCCTAGAGTGATGGAATGAGAGTTTCTCTTTGGAGAAAACAAAGTGTCCCAGCATGACTGCTCCAAAGGTCCACTTGCAATGCCCAGTGCACAGTGTAGTCACTTGGCCAGCACAAGAAGTCAACCCTCTTCACCACAGAATCTTGCTCAGCTAATCACTCTCAGCTACCACTGAAATGGACCTATGAGGATAAATGGCTATGTTGTTTAAAAAAAAAACAAAAAACATTTGGCAAGGCTTGCCCATGAGTGGAAGGGCATAGCCCTAGAAAAAGAGGATTGGGATCAACGTCTCCAACAGCTGGGGGAGGCTCTATACATTGGCCTGACCCCCTGGGAGCACCTCTTCATTCCTAGACGACTAGAAGCCAGAGTACAGGAGGCAGCCCTCCGCCTTCCCGGTTCCCACAGAGCCCCACGTGGGATACAGAGTAAGAGTGGGCTGTGGGAGCCAGGCCTTGCCTTTCTAGTCTAGGGTCTGGCACAATCTGCCAGGCTTGAAAGCCAGTCCGCCTCAGCACTGACTCATTCCTACAGTCTCAAGGTTCTCTCTTTACAAAGCTGGCTTCATCCCAGAAAATGTCCACGTGGTCAGAGTTCACTGCTAGTGGGACAGAGCTTGACCAGACACACGAACTGAGCCACATCGTTAAAACGCCTTGTTCACAACCAGCCACCCCACCACAGCCAACACCAAATACCTTTGGGTCATCAGCCTCAGGTTTTTCAGTCTCTGAATCGTCATCTTCCTACAAGACAAAGAATTTAGAGGATTAAGCTTAAAGCAGCGGGCCTGAGGGGTCTCACATGCATAACTAAGGTTGGAGCAAACAGCCATTTACCCAGCTGGGGTCATCCCACCAAGAACCCCTCCCCTACCACGTGACCCAGAACTAGAGACAGAGAAGGGCAAAAGGAGATGTTCTGGAGCGGGGCGGGTGGGGGGATCCACAAACACCAGCAGCCCAAAGTCAACAGTCATTCGAGTGGTGCCACTGTCCACATCAGTGAAAACGTCCAAGGGAAAAGTCACATAAGAAGTGGAGAGAAGTTGAGTTTGCTTCAGAAAAGGGTAAGACCAGGCCACAAGATAAAACAGGCATAGTGTTTCCACTGAGATATGAATTACCCTTATCTTTCATATCCGCAAACATCAGATTTGGACCTACATAGCACTGTTCAACACGGAAAGTGCCATAACTCACACACATCTACATCCCAGCACCTTAACCCAGTGGCATGTGCGCTAACATGAGCACGGCTAGTGACGGAGGAAAAGCAGAACCAAAGGACAATGCACAGCCTTCCTTGGGTCACAGTTGAGTGGGCTCTGCCTCCACCTGAGTGGTCATATTACCGCCACCGATCCATTCTACCCTGCCTTGCTCCTGATCCAAGTGAGACCTGCCTGACTCAAAGCACCATGTGGGTAAGACATTCTCGAGAGTGAAGTCACTATTCCACTGAACATTTATGCTAATGCAATGAAGGCCAAAGATCAGGCGCAGATGTTGGACCAGCCACCCTATTAGCTAAATCCATGGCATTTCCATCACCTGCAACACCCAGTGCATGGGAGCCTTTAACTAAGTGTCCAGGAAAAATTGGTTTCATTTGAAACTTTGTTTTCAACAAGGCTACACTTTAACCCAAACATAACATAGCACTCCAGAGGTTAACATAAACACCACCTAAGAGACATGAAAAAACTATACTACTGATTTTGAAACTTAACTGTATTATAAAGTGCCACTGAGTCAAAGGCTTTAGATACAATCTCTATAATCTCCTTAAAATGAAATCAATCAGCCAAATAATCAGAAGTGTGTAATCACATTTCAAGTTGTCTATATTGGGATTTGATGAAAGGGTTTTACTAAAATATGACATAAAGTTTAAATATGAAAATCCTAAGCAAAACAAATGGAACATTTCGAAAATACACATTATGCAAATGTATTAAAGAAAACAGTTATGAATATCAAGGCAGTATGTATGTACTTGAGAAAAGTCAGGAAAATAGTGAAGCTTTTCTTCTGGTACTGGGGATTCTATCTCCAAGCTATAACCCCAACCCTTTTTATATTTTTGTGGTACTGGGCTTCTTCATTTTTTTTTTTTTTTTGTGGTACTGGGGATTGAACTCAGGGGCGTTCTACCTCCAAGCTACACCCCCAGCCCTATTTTTTATTCTTTATTTTGAAACCGAGTCTCACTAAGTTGTGGAGTGCCTCACTAGTTAGCTGAGGCTGGTCTCGAACCCAGATCCTCCAGTCTCAGCCTCCCGAATGCTGGGATTACAAGCGTGCGCCACCACGCCCGGCTATTTTTGTGGTACTGGGGATTGAACCTGGGGGCTTTCTACCTCTGAGCTCCACTCCCAGCCCTATTTTATTTTTATTTCGAAACAGAACCTTACTAGGTTGCTGGCTCTTGCTACATTGCTGAGGTTGGCTTTAAACCTACAATTCTCCTGCCTCAGATTCCCAACAGGTATGTGCCACCACGCCCGGTTTTCTAAAGCTTTTCTAAACAATTTAATCAGCTCTGCATTATCAGCATTAATGGGTGGTGCTAAAGGCATGAAACTATCTCACAGAGAGCACAATACATTTCTGTTTAATTTGGAAAATGTGTGTGTGTGGGTGTGTTGCTGAGGATTTAACCCAGAGCCTGCCAGGCAAGCACTCTACCAGTGAGCTACACCTCAGCCCTAATTTGGAAAGCATTATTTTTTTGTGTGGTATTGGAGATTAAACTCAGGAGCTTTCTACCTCTGAGCTATATCCTCAGCCCTATTTTATATTTTGAAATAGGGTCTCACTAAGTAGCAGAGGGCCTCACTAAATTGCTGAGGCTGGCCGAACCTGCAATCTTCCTGTCTCAGACTCCCAAGTACTGGGATTACAAGCGTGTGCCACCACACCCAGCTTGGAAAGTTGGAAAGTATTTTTTTTTTTTTTGGTACTAGGGGTTGGACCCAGAGCATTCTACCGCCAGTCCTATATTTTTAATTCTTTATTTTTGAAACAGGGTCTCACTAAGTTGCAGAGGGCCTCACTAAGTAGCTGAGGCTGGCAGCGAACCTGCGATCTTCCAGTCTCAGCCTCCCAAGTACTGGGATTACAAGCGTGCGCCACCACATCCGGCTTGGAAAAGATTTTAATGCTAACATTTATATATCAATGTGTGTAACAAAAATTTCAAACAAATAATAAAGTACACTGTGAGTGTGTGTGTGTGTGTGTTTATTATTTATGTGGTGCTGAGGACTGAAGCCAAGGTCTCACACATGCTAGGCAAGTGCTCTACCACCGACTATATCCCCAGACTCTCCAAACTTAAAACTCTGGTTCATGCTGCTCAGGTGATTGTATGTCCTAAATCTTTCTTGTTAATAAAAACACAACTCCTCCTTTATTTGTTACCCAGCACCTATTTAACGTCAGGAAGATTTGTGATAAAAAACTAAGGGTATTCTGATAAAAGTGCCAAGTAAAATGTCAAGAAAGAGGTTATAAAGGCTCAAAGTGAACGAAATACCTTGTTAATAAACTGAAGTATTTGAATGAACCCCAATAAAGATTTAAAATAATACAGAATTGATTGCAGATATAAATGAAACACCAATTAGGATGAACACACTGTTACAAAAGGAATAAATCATCTAAACAGGAAAAACTAACATAAAGCACCCATTGATATGAGTTAAATAAAATAGTCCACTATCTTTTCCTGCAAATTTCAATTTATACGTTCATACAAAATGCTTCAGGTGAAAAGAAAATTTAATTTTCAAACAGAACTACTGATATTCAACTGTTTCTTCAACTGACACCAAACAAAAGGAGGAGAAAGATGAAGTGAGTCACAAATGGAATACTGCTGGCACAGTTCCAGAAGTTTCTGACAAAGTGTCAACTTGGCAGCTCTGGATCTGAGAGATTTACCTACCGACTGTTTGCTGTTCTCATCCTCCTCTTCTTCATAACCATCTTCATCACCTCCTAGGCGAGAAAAGTCATCCTCTCCATAGGCATCAGATACCAATCCACCTTTTTCTTCTGAAACAGAAGGGAAAATGGAGAAAAGAACATAAGGAGACAGGCATGGTGGCATATGCTTATAATCCCAGAATTTGGGAGGCGGAGACAGGAGGATCACAGGTTTGCAAGCAGGCTCAGTGAGGCCTTCCACAACTTAGTGAGACCTGTTTCAAAGTAAAGAATAAAAAACAGGGCTGGGGGTGTAGCTCGAAGGTAGAATGCCCCCTGGATCCAAAATCCCAGTATCGCAAAAACAAAACAAAACAAAAAAAACACAAAGAGCCGGCGTGGGGGCGCACACTTGTAATCCCAGCATTCGGGAGGCTGAGACCGGAGGATCTGGGTTCGCGGCCAGCCTCAGCTACCTAGTGAGGCACTCCGCAACTTAGTGAGACTCGGTTTCCAAATAAAGAATAAAAAAATAGGGCTGGCGGTGTAGCTCGGAGGTAGAATGCCCCTGAGTTCAATCCCCAGTACCGCCAAAAAAAAAAAACACAAAGAAACAAAAAAACAAGCTGGGCGTGGTGGCGCACACCTGTAATCCCAGTAGTTGGGAGGCTGAGACAGGAGGATCTGGGTTCACAGTCAGCCTCAGCTACTTAGTGAGGCATTCCACAACTTAGTGAGACCCAGTTTCAAACTAAAGAATAAAAAATAGGACTGAGCCGGGCGTGACGGCGCATTTGGGAGGCTGAGACCGGAGGATACGGGATCGAGGCCAGCCTCAGCTACCTAGTGAGGCACTCCGCAACTTAGTGAGACCTGGTTTCAAAATAAAGAATAAAAAATAGGGCTGGGGGTATAGCTCGAAGGTAGAAAGCCCCTGAGTTCAATCCCCAGTACCGCAAAAAAAAAAAAAAAAAAAGGGCTGGGGGTATAGCTTGGAGGTAGAATGCCCCTGAGTTCAATCCCCAGTACTGCAAAAATAAATAAATAAATAAATAAATAAATAAATAAATAAATAAATAAATAAAATAGGACTGAGAGTATAGCTCAGAGGTAGAATGTCCCTGAGTTCAATCCCCAGTAGCACAAAAAAAAAAAAAAAAGAAAAGAAAAAAGAAACTTTCCAATGATTTGAATGGCCAGGACTACCTCTGAAGATAAAAGGGGAATCTAAATCTCATATAAGTGACCGCAGTCACAGATTCTGCCCTTGGGAAGGGCATAACTTAGGGGATGAAATTATGAAAAGAATAGGGAAGACAATCAAACACTAAATTCTGATTCTGATGCTGTCAATTCAGGCTTGGGGGTATAGGTCAGTAGTAGAGTGCTTGCCTAATATTAGTGAGACTCTGGATTAGAGTCCCAGCACTGAAGAAGAAAAAGAAAAAAAAAAGGAAACCTAAAACCGTCAGTCTATTACACCAATTGAAGCCTTCTCAACCATCTTGACATGTTACTTAAACACTTTTTTTTTTTCCTGGTGGTACTGGGGATGGAACACAGTGGCATTCTACCTCCGAGCTACACCCCCAGCCCTATTTTTATTCTTTATTTTGAAACAGGGTCTCATTAAGTTGTGGCGGGTCTTACAAGCTGCTGAGGCTGGACGGGAACCTGAGATCCTCCAGGCTCAGTCTCCCTACTTGGGATTAGGAGCCCGGCACTTAAACACTATCTCTGCCTTGCATCTTAGGCACCTGTGAAATTTGCCTTCTCCTACAAGACAAAAACTGTCTTACTCATTTTTGTACCCCCCCCTCACTTTCCAGATGAGGAAACCCCAGAACCAAATATTAGGTAACATGCTCTCTCTACTACCCCCTCCCCCAAAACTGTTCCCTTACTAACATTTTGATTCTCATTTCAAAAAAGGCAACAAAATCGCTGATGGGCTTAAAAACTCACAAAGTAACAACCACTCATAGGACTTAAAAAGCTCACAGATGCCCAGATTTTACTCAGACCTACACAATTACACTCAATTTGGAGGGCAGAGGTGTATTTTTAAAAGCGCCAAATGCGCTTAGCGCACATTCCTAATTTAAAAGTCACCCGTTTAATAAGACGCAAACTTCATAATCATCCACGTAAGTTTTACTTCTCTCTTTCCCCCCATCAAGCACAGAGCCGGAGGAACACTTAACGATGCAGCTTCCTGGGTTACCTCTCCCCTTTAGTCCATCCCTTTACCCAGAACGAAGCTCAGCTCAGAGTTTTGTTTCAGCAAACAAAGGAAGAAACGAAGGAGACTGTTGAGTCTTAACTACAAAGTCTCTAATGTTATCTAAGCCAGAAACCCAACTGCGCTTCGGAGTTCCGGGGCCCGAATTGAGGGGCACAATGAGCATCTTTCCTCCCCGCCCCGCTGGAGGAGCAGCATTCAGGGCAGACACTCGATTCCCACTTCCAGCTTCCCCCTCGGGACTCACCAGCAGCGCTGCCCACAGCTTCGACTCCAGCCTCGCCATCAGACTCGGGCTCTGAATCTTCTGCGTAAACTGCCAAAGACGACAGAACATTCCTCTTCCCCGCCATTTTATTCCCACAGCCCCAGGGCGGCTCACGCCTATGACTCAAAGACGCCGACTTCCGTGTGAAAAGGCATCTTCTTCCGGGTCCCAGGAGACTCCGCGCCAGGCTGGCAACCAATCAGAACATCCGCTTCTGAGTCCCGCCTGTCTCTCAGGCCCGCGCTTGCGCGACGTCATCATTGCGCGACGGTATAAGGCTGTAGAACTTTCCCTGACAAAATTCCCAGAGGTTTGGCTTCTCAGAGCTGAGGGTCAACTATAGGGGTCTTTGAATAGTTTCAGAGCTGGCAGACAGCTGCAGGTCGGCCAGAGCCCTCTGCATCTGTGCAGCCCACAGCCGGCTCTGATATCTTGGAGTGAAGAGAAGCAGCGTTCGGTTGGTGAAGAGAGGAGCAAATTGTGATCTGGGACTTAGAGGAAAAATAGTGAAAGGAACGGGGTCCTGGGCTTGGGGGTGGTGGTAAGGGAGAGGAGGAGAATGGTCGTCATGGCTGCGCCTACAGAAGACCGAGCAGAAAGTGGATCTTAGACAAACAACTCACGTTCTCTAAACGGTTCCGAAGACGCTGGTGTTTTTGGTGACCCGATTTCTGGCCCTGTGCTGTCCCGTGGCCGGGGATAGTTGAGTGTGTTTATTTTTTACTGAGAGGAAATGTGGAAATGTTGATTACCCAGGACCTGCATTGCTTGAAGCAGTTCGCCTTCAGCTTTACTACTTGAAAATAATATGTTGTTTAAGTGTAATACAGCTGATTTATGCTCACAGAAGAAAAATTAGCCATATTTTTAAAGGAGAACAGAGGGGTCTCGTGGCAACCTTTCATTACCTTTGCCTTAACCTTTGGCCACTGCTTTTGGCTAAGATGAGCACCCACCCTTCCTCCACTCCCTTTGGCGCTGAGCAGCGAGTCCGGAGCACGTTGAAGAAGGTCTTTGGGTTTGACTCTTTTAAGACGCCTTTACAGGAGAGAGCGACCATGGCTGTAGTGAAAGGTAACATCAATACCTGCCTTTAAATCCGTCCTGGTTGTGCCATAACACTGCAGCAGAACACTCTCCTCCGATAACCCTTCCTACCTCCTGACCCTTGCTCCACAACTGGTTTGGGAAACCTTTTAACTGGTCACCTAAAGCTTGAGATTTTAATGGCAGGGCCATTCACCTGTACTGGTTCTTACATTTAATAGTCAAGTCTACAAGTTGTTTTTGAAAATCATTCTTAGATTTTTTTTTTCCCCAGTACTGGGGGATCGAACCCAGGGGCTTTCTACCCTGAGCTACACCCCCAGTCCTATTTTTTATTCCTTATTTTGAAACAGAGTCTCACTAAGTTACAGGGAGCCTCACTAAATAGCTGAGGCTGACTGCGAACTCCAACTCGGATGCTCCAGTCTCCGCCTCCCAAGTACTGGGATCACCATGCCCGGCTCATTCTTAGATTTCTATTCTTGTTTGTTTGCTTGTAGGCAGTAGAGAAGGTAGCAGAAATGGCCAAACCAAGTTACTAACCTGTTAGGTAATCCCCTTATTGAAAATTAGGTGGCCTGGGTCTCATAGGAAAAAAAGGAGTAATGATATATAGTGACCATTGGAGGTTGTCCAAGAGGAGCAGCAGTGTAATGCTATGTAATACTAATGATGCATTTATAAACAAAACTTTTTCTTTTCTTTTTTTTTTTTTTTTTTGCAGTACTGGGGATGGAACCCAGGGGCATTCTACCTCTGAGCTATGTTCCCAGCTTTATTTTTCTTTATTTTGAAACAGGGTCTCCCTAAGTTGTGGAGGGCCTCGGCCTCACTAAATAGCTGAGTCCGGCAGAGAAACTGCGATCCTCCTGTCTCAGCCTTCCAAGTACTGGGATTTCAAGTCTTCCCACCACACCCAGCCTAAAAAAAAAAAAAATACTTCAAAGCGCTGTTCTTGCATGTCTACACAGATGTGCCCACTCACTGGCAGTATTCTGCTTTCATGGATGTTTAGTTCAGCCATCCATATCCCAGCAGACTCAGACTTCTTACCCTTGTTTTTTGTTTTTCAGTACTGGAAATTGAACCTAGGAGTACAGCCACCACCACCACTCCCCCGGCCCTTTTTGTGGTACTGGGGATTGAACCCAGGAGCGCTCTACCACTGGACTACATTCTCAACCCTTTTTATTTTTTGTTTTGAAATAGTCTTGCTAAGTCCTCACACCTTTTATCCATCTTTCTTAGCCTCCCAAGGGATTACATGCTTGTGTCGCTGCACCCCGCTCTGAATTTTATTTTGAGATGGTCCCTCTGAGTTGCTGTGGTGGGCCTTAAATTTGGCAATCCTCCTGCTTCAGTATTCTGAGTAGCGGGGATTACAGGCATGCACATCACCACTTCAGCATTACCCTTGATTTTATTTTGTGGTACTGGGAATTGAACCCAGGAGCATTCTACCTCTGACCTACACCCCAAGCCCTTTTTATTTTTTGTGTTGAAATAAGGTCTCAGTAAGTTGCTGAGAGTCTTGCTAAGTTGCTGAGACTGGTCTTAAACCTGTGATGATCCCATCTCAGCCTCCTAAGTACTGGGATTGCAAGCATTCACTATCACACTGGCCTTACCCTTTTTTTTGTACTAGGGATCGAACCAAGGGGCATTCTACCTCCAAGCTACATCCCCAGCCTATTTTATTCTTTATTTTGAAACAGGGTCTCACTAATTTGTAGAAGGCCTCACAAAGTTGCTGAGGCTGGCCGTGAACCTGTGATCCTCCTGTCTCCGCCTCCCAAGGTACTGGGATTACAAGTGTGCACCACCACACCTGGCTTAGCCTTGTTTTTAATACCATTACTGAAAATAGTTTGCACGAGTTTCCAAATTTCCCAGGATCCCTACCCTCAGAAAGGAGAAGGAAAATAATATGACATTGAGACCCTCCTATGTGCACAACAATACTAGGTGCTTTTCTTACATTCTCATTTTATTTTTAACAACTTTGATGAGAAGGCAGGAAGCAATGAGATGTTGTCTTGTATTTTTGCAGGTGACAAGGATGTCTTTGTATGCATGCCCACAGGAGCAGGAAAATCCCTTTGCTACCAACTCCCCGCCCTGTTGGCCAAAGGCATCACCATCGTAGTCTCTCCTCTTATTGCTTTGATTCAGGTGAGGCTTAGGGAGATGAAGATGATAGCCCAAAAATATGAGAAGGTTTTTTTATAGATAGAAATTTCACTTCTTCTTTGTTTGGTCTTTGCCTCTTATTTTCTCTGATTTGCCTGTGTTACTTCTATTTTGGGTTTCTGAATTGCCCAAATGTAGGATTCTCTCCTAGTGCATATCATTCTGGCAGGTCACGAATGAGTCTTCAGTGTTTTGATGGCCTGAGGTCTGACCTTCCTCTGTTTTTTTTTTTCTTGAGAGGAGTATGGGACTGTATTTATACATACACACTCACTCGTACACGCATGTGCACTTGTGATGTTAGGATAGAAGATGCAGGTGGATAGATAGCTAAATTGGTATGAGGAACTCCTGCTTTTTGGCAGGGGCACAGGTATGTGAAACAGAGAAAGAGATGAGAAACTGGTTGGTACCTTATTAACATCTGCTCTGCAGATGTTCTAACTGTATTTGTGCCTGCAGATGGGCTGATAGAATTAGAATTGAGGAAGCATGGCTGTGTGGTTAAGAGCCATCCACTTAGAAGAAAGGGCGAAAGATGGGGAACAAGTTATACTTAGTGAATGTTCACCAGGACTCAGGCTTTGTGCTAAGTGCTTCATGTATATTCATGTCACCTTTGAGGTATGAAGTTTCATTTACTTCTTACCACAATCTTATTTGATAGTTACTATTTCTATAGGAGAGAGAGAGAAGGAGAAGGAGAACCAGGTCTCGGGCAGTTAAGAAACAGCCTGAGAGCTTGTGGCAATTAAGTGAACCAGGATTAGATGCAGGTCTGTTTGACTTCAGAAGCTGCTCTCCCGGCTATTTTGCCTTGCATACTTCTATGCAAAGCAGAGGGATATTGTGGGGAGGGAGGAAGATATGAAATCCCCAGAGAGTTGCAATGGCATTTACCCTGGGACCTTAGGGCCCAATAGGCTTCATCTCATTCTGCCCTCAGGACCAGGTGGACCACCTGCTGGCCCTGAAGGTACAAGTGAGTTCCCTGAACTCCAAGCTTTCAGCGCAGGAGAGGAAGGAGCTGCTCTCTGACCTGGAGCGAGAAAAGCCCTGGACCAAGCTTCTCTACATCACCCCAGAGATGGCGGCTGCACCCTCCTTCCAGCCCACCTTGAATTCCCTCCTGTCCCGCCACCTGCTCTCTTACTTGGTGGTGGATGAAGCTCACTGTGTCTCCCAGTGGGGGCATGACTTCCGTCCTGACTACTTGCGGCTGGGGGCCCTGCGCTCCCGCTTGGCACATGCCCCGTGTGTGGCTCTGACCGCCACAGCCACCCCACAGGTCCAAGAGGACGTGTTTGCTGCCCTGCATCTGAAGCAGCCAGTTGCCACTTTCAAGACTCCCTGCTACCGGGCCAACCTCTTCTATGATGTGCAGTTCAAGGAGCTGATTTCTGATCTCTATGGGAACCTAAAGGATTTCTGTCTTAAGGCTCTTGGACAGAAGGCTGATAAAGGGGTGAGGCACTGATGTTGGGGGACCAAGGTACAATCTGCAGCATAGAGATGGATATCAGTTTTTGAAGACCTTTGCTTTTCCTTGCCTCCTGAGCCAGGCTCCTTAAAACTTGTATACAAGCTGGGTGTGATGCCGCACACCTGTAATCCCAGCTACTCGGGAGTTTCACAAGTTCCAGACCAGCCTGGGCAACTCCACGAGACCCTGTCTTAAAATGTTTAAAAATAGCTAGTGGTGTAGTTCAGTGGTAGAGCACTTGCCTAGCATGTGCAAGGCCCTCAGTTCAGTCTCCAGCACCACAAAACAAACAAAACAACAATGAAAACCTTTGTGCACAGTGAGAATTGTCTCAGTTTAACTGGCATCTTCCTCCTCACTGCAGTTCCCTTGTCCTGATCCTTCAGCAGAAGGCAAACAGGTGGTCCCTGTGTGTGAGGCCTTTGCAGACCTACACAGGTGTTGGGGGAGGAAGCAGAGGAGCTAAACAGCCATGCCCGACTCACAGAGCTTTTTTTTCTGGGGGGGCAGGGGTATACTGGGACTTGAACCCCAAGGTATTTTACCTCTGAGCTACACCCCCAGCACTATTTTATTTTTTATTCTGAAACATAGTCTAAGTTGTGGAGGGCCTTGCTTAGTTGCTAGGCTGGCCACAAACTTGCAATCCTCCTATCTCAGCCTCCCAAGTACTGGGATTATAAACGTGCACCACCACGGCTGGCACAGAGCTTCTTAAGCAGGCCACATTGAAGTGGGCTGATTATTCTCTTCTCATGCTTGTTTTCTTCCCATGTCTTCCCCGTCCAGGTGTGGTCCGGCTGTGGCATTGTCTACTGCAGGACTAGAGAGGCTTGTGAACAGCTGGCAATAGAGCTCAGTAGCAGGGGTGTGAATGCCAAGGCTTACCATGCAGGTAAGAGGTGCCAACGGGATGTGGTCCTCTTCCCTCAGGTTTCATAGTGCTCTTCCCAATGGTTCCTGGATAACCAAGTGGTCCCATTGCCTTTTTCCAGCTACCCATGCAGAGCTAAAGTGATTCATTTAAATCCACTAAAAGGGGACTAGGCATGAATGAGATCTAAAATGATAGTTATGACTCCTGAATTCTTCTTCCTGCCCTGTGTCCACCCAGCACCAGGTGATGATTTTTTTTTTTTTTTTTTTTTTTTTTGCAGTACTGGGGATTGAACCCAGGGGCATTCTACCTCTGAGCTACACCCCCAGTCCTATTTTTTATTCTTTATTTTGAAACAGGGTCTCACTAAGTTGTGGAGTGCCTCACTAAGTAGCTGAGGCTGGCCACAAACCCGGATCCTCCGGTCTCAACTTCCCAAATGCTGGGATTACAAGTGTGCACCACCATGCCCGGCCCAGGTGATGAGTTTTTATGAGCCTGGGTATTATCAAAAGCCAGATTGAAAGAGCACAGGCTTGGGAAGCCAGCGGACTTGGGTTTAAACCTTGGCTCGAACACTTTTTGAATGCTCTATTCATTCCCATGGACCCCACAATGCTGAGGTCTTTCTGATTATTACTTGAGGTTCTGAGAGGGTAAGTGCCTGGCCCAAACTCATACAGCTGGGAGGTGTTGGACTCAGGGTGTGTATAAAGTGCCCAGCACAGTGTTAAACCCCAAATAAACCTCCAAGGTGAACCCCGGGGGCCTGCTTCCTTCCTCACCCTTCCCTCCTTTCCAGGGCTGAAGCCTTCTGATAGAACACAGGTGCAGAATGAGTGGATGGAGGAGAAGGTCCCTGTAATTGTTGCCACCATCAGTTTTGGGATGGGAGTGGACAAAGCCAATGTCAGGTGAGCTCCTCCCTTCCTTCCTGGTTGGGGCCTGGCTCAGGTTGGGCTACCTTGCCCGGAGTCCCAAGTCCACACACCATTGTCTAGTGCCAGATGGGAGGGAGGCTTCAGGTGACAGTCCCAGGTACATGACCCAGGTGCTGACAGTTTCTGTGCCGCCTGCTCCCTGGTGGCTGCACAGCATGGTCGGCCTTCCTCAGGAGAGAGGACAGCGCAGATTAGCAGCCTTGCCCATTAGCACAGCCTGCTTTGCTCACCTCTTTCAGGAGGACCCTGCAAGGGGGTTGGACAGAAGTAACGATTTTAAACTATTCCCTGGGGGAAGTCAAGGGCACAGATCTTATTACTGTCACCCTTTCTCACTGCTTGCTGACAGTCTAGAAGGGTAGGGGTTTGTCGTAGCCTTCTTGCTCCCCTCTGGCAACTGTTCAGACCACACCCTGAACTTTGGGAAACATTTTGGGTTGTAGCCTGAAGCATTTTGCCCTGACACCAACGATTATACTTTGTATGATTTACAGAGCACTTTTGCATACATGGCCTGATCAAGAATGTTAGTGTACTGTACTATATTGAAAGAACAAAGACTTGGGAATCTGAATTGAACCCTGCAGCTGTGGCTTGTTAGGGGCCAACTTTTTTTTGGTGATAATAAGGATTGAACCCAGGGGCATTCTACCTCTGAGCTACACCCCCAGCCCTATTTTATTTTTATTTTGAAACAGTCTCGCTAGATTGATGAGTCTCACCCTCTTGCTGAGACTGTACTCAAAACTGCGATCCTCCTATCTCAGCCTCCCAAGAACTGGGATTACAGGTGGGCGCCATCGCGCCCAACTTACCATTATTTTTTCTTTTGAAACAGGGTCTCACTAGGTTGCTGAGAGTCTTGCTATATTGCTGAGGCTGTCTTTAACCTGCAATCCTCCTGTCTCAGTCTCCCAAGTACTAGGATTATAAGTGTGCACCACCACACCTGGCAGGAGCCAACTTTGGAGTCCCACACTATTGGGCTCAAATCCTAGCTTTACTGTCTTGTTACTGTGTAACCTTGTACAAATTTAAGTCTCTGAAACTGAAGTTCACCATCTGTAGAATGGGCCACCTCACATGATGGTAATGGAAACAATTAAATGAGACAAACACATAAGCCAACTCATAGTATCTATTTACAAAATATTATTACTTTTCCACTTCAGAGAAGGTATAACCCACTTAATCTAGGTTGTACAGCTCCTAAGTGCCAGAGGCTGATCATGGTTGTTTTATTTTTCATTTTCCTGATACTGTGGATTGAACCCAGGGGCATTCTACCTCGAAGCTACACCCCCACTTTTTTTTATTTTTCATTTTGAAATAGAGTCTCACTAAGTTGCTGAGGCTGACCTCAAACCTGTGATCCTGAAAGCCAGGCATGGTTTGAGCATGCCTGTAATCCCAGTACTTGGGAGGCTGAGACAGGAAGATTGCAGGTTTGAGGACAACCTCAGCAAGTAGTGAGACTCTCATCAACCTAGCGAGACCCTGTTTTTAAACAAAAAAATAAAAACAGGGCTGAGGTATAGCCTGGAGGTAGAATGCCTCTGGGTTCCATCCCCAGTACCACACACACACACACACACACACACACACACACACACAAAACCCTGTGATCCTCTTGTCTCAGCCTCCCACGTACTAGGATTACAGGTGTGCACCACCATGCCTAGCCTAATTATGTCTTTTTTTTTTTTTTGGTACTGGGGATTGAACCCAGGGGTGTTCTACCTCTGATCTGAAATACGATCTTGCTAGGTTGTTGAGAGTCTCACTGTTTTGTTTTGTTTTTTTCTTTTTTCTCTCTCTCTTTTTTTTTTAATGTGTGTGTATTGGTACCAGAGATTGAACCCAGGGGTGTTCTTCCTCCAAGCTACACCCCAGCCCTATTTTATTTTTATTTTGAAACTGGGTCTCACTAGGTTGCCGAGTTTCACTACTTACTGAGGCTGTCCTTGAACCTGTGATCCTTCCATTTTAGCTTCCCAGATACTGGGATTGTAGGTACGTGCCACCATGCCCAGCTATCTCACTAAGTTTGTGAGATGGATCTCAAACTTGTGATCTTTCTGTCTCAGCCTCCCAAGTACTGGGATTACCAGTATGCACCACCATGCCCACCTCTATCATGTTCTTTTTATGTGTGTGTGTGATACTGGGGATGGAACCCAGGCGCGTTATACCTCTGAGCTACAACCCCAGCCCTATTTTTTGTTCTTTGTTTTGAAACAGGGTCTCAATAAGTTGTGGAGGGCCTCACTAAGTAGCTGAGGCTGGCCACAAACCTGTGATCCCATCTCAGCCTCCCAAGTACTGGGATTACAAGCGTGAGCCACCACGCCTGGCTTCTAATCATGTCTTTTTAAGTTTGATATTTATTCCAGTGATTCTCCAGCTGTGAATTTGTTTTTTTGGGGGGGGTCCCCCATATATGCTAAAATGCCTCCTTAACTTTTGCTGTGGTCTCTAAGCTGGGCTACTCCCTGGCGCAAGACCTGCTGACGGGTCACCGGCATCTTAGTTTACACCGGGATATCCTGAGTGGTTCCCTGCGTGCTAGTCTCCCTGTGCCTGGCCACTGTGGATGAAGCCCTGCTCTCCCTGCACAGGATCACTCCTCCACCACATCTCATGCCACCGTCCCCTCCCACCCTACAGGTTTGTCGCCCACTGGAATATTGCCAAATCAATGGCTGGGTACTACCAGGAGTCTGGCCGGGCTGGCAGGGATGGGAAGCCTTCTTGGTGCCGTCTCTATTACTCTAGGAGTGACCGGGACCAAGTTAGCTTCCTGATCAGGAAGGAAATAGCCAAACTCCAGGTAAGTTCTGGGCAGTGGAAGCCTTTACTCACTGAATCCACCACTCTCCAAATTTTACAAAGCTTATTTCCTAACCTAGAAGTAAGTGGTGTGTAGGGTGGGCAGGCAACTGGCAACAAACTAAGTTAAACTCTGCTCTCTCTCCCTCCTTCTCCCTCTCCCTTTCCCCCTTCCCTTCCCTTTCCTTCTGTTCCTGTGTGTGTGTGTGTGTGTGTGTGTTATTGGGGATTAAACCCAGGGACATTCTACCTCTGAGCTACACCTCCCCAACTCTATTTTATTTTGAAGCAGGGTCTCACTAAGTTGTGGAGGTCCTCACTAAATTGCTGAGGCTGGCCATGAGCCTGCAATCCTCCTATCTCAGCTTCCCAAGTACTGACATCACAAGCAGGCAGGTACCACCAGGCCCAGCTTGCTTTTTTTTTTTTTTTTTTTGCAGTACTGGGGATTGAACCCACGGTCATTCTACCTCTGATCTATACCCCTAGTCCTATTTTTTATTCCTTAGTTTGAAACAGGGTCTCACTAAGTTGCAGAGAGCCTCACTAAGTAGTTGAGGCTAGCTGTGAACCCGGATCCTCCGGTCTCAGCCTCCCAAATGCTGGGATTACAAGTGTGCGCCACCATGCCTGGCATCTCAGGATTTTAGAAGCAGAAACCATAAAGGAAGACACGATCTATTTGAGTAAATTCAAACTAAAAATTTCTACATAATGGGAGATATCATAAACGAAATGAAATAAAAGGAGCCCATATTGGGGAAGACATTTGTGATACATATAATTTATTGGCTATTTAGAGAACTCCTATGGGTAAATTTATAAAAGAGGGAACAATCACATAGCATAAAGCATGAATAGGCATTTCACTGAAGAGGAGACCAGAATATTTAATAAACACATGGAGAAGCTGGCCATGGTGGCACACACCTATAATTTCAGTACTTGGGAGGCTGAGACAGGAGGATTGCAGGTTCACAGCCAGCCTCAGTAACTTAGTGAAGCCCTCCACAACTTAGACTGTGTTTCAAAATAAAAGTAAAATAGGGCTGGGGTGTAGTTTGGAGACTGCCCCAAGTTCAATCCAAGTACCCCCCCCACACACACACAGTCGAGAAATGCTCAACGTCACTTAGAAGTAAGAGACGTGCAAATTAAACAATAAGTTATGCTTTTATACTTACCAGATTGGCAAAAATATAAAGCATATTTATGATTACTGTTAAGAACACAAGGGAAAATTTACTCTAATATAGAATCTAGGGCTGTAGTTACTTTTTTTTTTTTTTTTTTTTTTTTTTTTTTTTTTTTTTTGCGGTACTGGGGATTGAACTCAGGGGCATTCTACCTCCGAGATATACCCCCCAGCCCTAGTTTTTTTTATTCTTTATTTTGAAACCGAGTCTCACTAAGTTGCGGACTGCCTCACTAGGTAGCTGAGGCTGGCCGCGAACCCGGATCCTCTGGTCTCAGCCTCCCGAATGCTGGGATTACAAGCGTGCTCCACCACGCCCGGCCTGTAGTTACTTTTATAATAAAAATTACAAGCCTCAACCCGGGTGTGGTAGTACACGCTTGTAATCCCAGTACTTGGGAAGCTGAGACAGGAAGATTGCAGGTTTGCGGCCAGTCTCAGCTACTTAGTGAGGCCCTGTTTCAAACTAAAGAATAAAATATAGGTCTGGGGGTATAGCTCAGAGGTAGGATGCCCTGGGTTCAATCCCCAGTACAACAAAAACACACACACACAAAATTTCAAACTTAGTCTCAGCAGCTTAGTGAGACCCTCAGCAACTTAGCAAGACCCTGATTCAAAAAAAAAAAAAAAAGATAAATGCTCCTAGGTTCAATCTCCAGAAAAACTACCAGTTTAAAAAAAAAAAAAAAAAAGACATATTTGAATATACTACAAAGTTTTAAGCTGGGTGTGGTGGTGCATGCTTGTAATCCCAGTACTTGGGAGGCTGAGACTGGAGGATCACAGGTTTTTGGCCATCCTTACCTACTTAGTGAGGCACTCTGCAACTTAGTGAGACCCTGTTTCAAAATAAAGAATAAAAAATAGGACTGGGAGTATAGCTCAGAGGTAGAATGTCTCTGGGTTCAATCCCCAGTACCTCAAAAAAAAAAAAAAAAAAGCGTGTGCTCTAATGCCCAGCTCCCCAGTTCGTTCGTTTGTTCATTCGTTCATTCATTCCTTCTTTCTATTTTATTTATTTATTTATTTATTTATTTATTTATTTATTTATTTATTTGTGGTGTTTTCTAAATGCCAGTCTAGGGGTCCTTTGCATGTGAATCACCTGAGGTTCTTTTTGGAAATACAAATTCTCAAAAGCTTCTCTCCCAGCAAGTTCAGTTCAGGAGCCTGGAGATTCTGGTGTATATTTAGGTTTGGGGACTCTGTTTATTACTGTCCTTTAATAGTTTTCTCCCTTATTTTTGTGGCGACAAAGGTAGTCTAACTCTGTAAGACTTGCTAAGTGGTCGTTTTCTCTCTCCAGGAAAAGAGGGGAAACAAAGAATCTGATAAAGCTGCCCTGGTGGCCTTCGATGCCCTGGTGGCCTTCTGTGAAGAAGTGGGGTAAGTGACTTATTTCAGGTGCGGAGCAAAGTGTCAGTGAGATCGTTTCCTGCCCCGGTTCCCGTTGCTGTCCACGACAGCCCTTGGGCCCGCAAGGGACCTCTGCCTGCAGAGGTCACTGCGTTGGGCAGCGTGGCAGTCGGGACCTCCCTCTCCTCTTCTTCCACAGCTCCAGAAGCTGTGGCAGTGTTAGGGTTTGTTCTGCATTTGGGCGCTCATCCACCCTCCCGCTCCATCCTCTTCTGGGGTGGCTGGCCACAGGAGGCAGTCCCGAGGAATGAGCTCTGAGCCATTGGTGCTTCTGGCTTCTCTTGAGGAGTATTCACTCGTATCCAGGGCCAATCAGAAGCCTGTGACCCACTTACCTCTTGGGTGGGGGCATCCAGCGCTTTAGAGAAATCAGCCTTGTGGAAGACCAGACTGTGCATGTGGAACCCCCCCGTTCATTTTGTCTACATGTGCAGTGCTGAGGCAGGGACCATGGAAGGAGCCTGATAGATGCTCAGTGACAGGTTGTGGCTGGCCTCGTCGTCCTAGTGTCCCATGTGAGGGGCACCCAGGGGGTTCTGTATACTTTGGTCTAAAAAGCTCAGATTCATCTGATTTCATGGGACAGTACTAGGAGGAGATGAGCAGAAGCGATCATTTCAGACTTAGAGATGCATAAACCTAGGTCCAGAGAGGTCACAGTCTCAAGGCTCACAGTAGACAGAAGTCACTAAACTTAGCCTCCTGATTTTCAGTGGAGTTCTCATTGCATATACCTGCGCCATCTTGGTTTTGCAAGACTAGTGTCTTTTCCTTTTTTTTGTTTTTTTCTGTTTTTGTGGTGCAGGGGATTGAACTCAGGGCCTTGAGCATGATGGGCAAGCAGTCTACCACTGAACTATAGCCCCAGCCCCAAGATCAGGGTCTTTTTTTTTTTTTTTTGCGGTACTAGGGATTGAACTCAGGAGCATTCTAATTCTACCTCCGAGCTATACCCCCAGCCCTATTTTTTATTCTTTATTTTGAAACCAGGTCTCACTAAGTTGCGGAGTGCCTCACTAGGTAGCTGAGGCTGGCCGCGAACCCGGATCCTCCGGTCTCAGCCTCCTAAATGCTGGGATTACAAGCGTGCGCCACCACGCCTGGCTAAGATCAGGGTCTTGAAGTAGGGTGCTGAGTAAGAATGGAGTGCCATTGTTTCAGATGTTTGCTCTCTTCCGGAACCCAGGGGCACACTTATTTGGATCCTGTGTTTGGAGCCCCATCTCTCCTTCTCACCAATGAGTCGGTGGCTCTGGACTGAGCTGTTTCCTTCTGCAAACAGCCATCTTTTTTTTTTTTTTTTTTTTTTTTCGCGATACTGGGGATTGAACTCAGGGGCATTCTACCTCTGAGCTATACCCCTAGCCCTATTTTTTATTCTTTATTTTGAAACAGAGTCTCACTAAGTTGCGGAGGGCCTCACTAGGTAGCTGAGGCTGGCGGAGAATCCAAATCCTCCGGTCTCAGCCTCCCAAATGCTGGGATTACAAGCGTGTGCCACTATGCCTGGCCAACAGCCATGTTTAATTTGGCTGCTATGGCAGAACCACATGCAGCAGTGCCAGACCCACTCTTTCCTATGGCCATTGCCACCAGAGGCACTGGTTCTGGGAGTTGCTAAATTTGGCCTTCTTGGGCTCCTTGAGAAGACCTCTCATTTTTGGTAAGGAATGAAAGGACCAAGTGTTCTTTTCTTTTCTTCTTTTTTTTTTTTTTTTTTTTTCTTTTTCTGTAATGCTGGGGATTGAACCCAGGAGCATGCTACTTCCGAACTATGCACCCAGACCTTTTTGTTTTCTTTGTGGTGCTGGGTATTGAACCCAGGGGCATTCTACCTCTGAGCTACACTCTCAGTCCTATTTTAGGTTTTTTTTTTTCTAGTACTGGGGATTGAACTCAGGGGGGTTCTACCTCCGAGCTATACCCTCAGCCCTATTTTTTATTCTTTATTTTGAATAGTGAGTGCCTCACTAGGTAGCTGAGGCTGGTCTTGAACCCAGATCCTCCAGTCTCAGCCTCCCAAATCTATTTTAGTTTTTATTTTGAAATAGGGTCTTTAAGTTGTTGAGAGCCTTGCTAAGTAGCTGAGGCTGCCTTCAAACCTCTAATGCTTCTGTCTCAGCCTCCCAAGTACTGGGATTATAGGCATGTACCACCATGCCTGGCTACTCCTAGCTCTTTTTAGTTTTATTTTGAAACAAGGTTTCACTAGGTTGCTGAAAATCTTGCACAGTTGCTGAGGCTGGTCTTGAACCTGCTATCCTCCTGTCTCAGCTTCCCAAGTACTCAGGTTATCCAAGTGTTCTTCTAATTGTCAGAGTTCCCTCTGCTGGGAAACCCCAGGCTGGCTCTTGTCTGAGCCTCTGGGGGGTTAAAGCATCCCCCGTGGAGCCTCTGCTTCTATTCTGTCTCACCCGGAGGAGCGGGGATCCCTCGGCGCATTAGTGGGCCCTGTGTGGCGAGGCACTCGAGCGTCAGTGGGCCCGGGGTCCAGCCGATGGCCTCCTCCTGCCCCATGTACAGCTTCGTACTCCCCTCATTGGCTATGTGAGGATTTGGGATCCCAGGACTCCCCAGCCAGGCATGTTTATTTTAGTCACTGCTTTGAATGAAAGGAAATTTTTTTTTTTTTTTTATTGTATAAGTGGGGCAGAGCATGAAGAAAAAGCCCTTTCCCTCACAGATATTTGTTCCTTTTCTAAGAATAGTTCTGGTTTGAGGTCAAGGTTGAGGCGCCGGTCCTGCCAGCTATCCCACTGTGTGGGTGTCTGGCAGTGAGGGCCAGACCAGCGGGGTGGGTGTGGCTGAGGTGGGTACGTTGCTAAAAGAAGGCTGTTGTAGGGACTGAGGTTCATGGGGGTGGAGCCCTGTAAGGGGTACCATGCAGAAGGGGTCTGGGACCCACAGAAAAGATAGCTAGAGCTGGGCGTGGTGGCGCACGCTTGTAATCCCAGCATTTGGGAGGCTGAGACCGGAGGACCTAGGTTGGCGGCCAGCCTCAGCTACCTAGTGAGGCACTCTGCAAGTTAGTGAGACCCAGTTTCAAAATTAAGAATAAAAAATAGGGCTGGGGATATAGCTCGGATGTAGAATGCCCCTGAGTTCAATCCCCAGTACCGCAAAAAAAAAAAAAAAAAGACTGCTAGGGGTGAGGCCGGGGGAGGGGGCAGCCAGCAGTTGAACTCACTTCTCAGCACGTAACTACTCTTTCTGGGCTACAGCCATGAAAAGCATTCTTCAGGATGGGGCTTTTTGTATTTTAGTGTTGCAGAAACAGTTATTAGGCTTGAAGCTAACTCTGACCTAGATGTGTTGGCTCTTGGAGATGGAAGAACAGCTCTGTGCTTAGGCCTGAATTGAATCATTTCCTCAGGTCTCTGGGCCGGGGAGCCCAGCACCCCAGCACCCCAGCATCTTCCTGTTTATCCATTTCTGTGCTCACTGCTGCTCATTCCCTTGCTTATCCTACCAATCAAATACTGATTGATGCAAACTCTGCCAAACACACTGGCCATGGGGGTGCCGCGGTGAGCAGGAGACCCATGCCCTACTTTTATGGTGCTCATTCCCATGAGGAAGAGGGGCACTTGTCAGAAAATCATACTTAAAAACATATCATTTAAATCCAGGCTTGCAGCCAGGCCTGGTGGCGCACGCTTTTAATCCCAGCATTTGGGAGGCTGAGACCAAAGGATATGGGTTCGCAGCCAGCCTCAGCTACCTAGTGAGGCACTCCACAACTTAGTGAGACCCTGTTTCAAAATAAAGAATAAAAAATAGGGCTGGGGGTGTAGCTTGGAGGTAGAATGCACCTGGGTTCAATCCCTAGTACCGCAAAAAAAAAAAAAAAAAAAAATCCAGGCATGGTACATTGGTACATGTCTATAATCCCAGTACTTAGGAGGCTGAGACAGGATGACTGCAGGTTCAGGGTCAGCCTCAGAAAGTAGTGAGACTCTCAAAAACCTAGTGAGACCCTGTTTTATAATAAAATTTAAGCCAGGTGTGGTGGCATATGCTTGTAATCCCAGCACTTGGGAGGCTGAGACAGGAGAATTGTAGGTTCGTAGCCAACCTCAGCAACTTGTGAGGCCTTGTTTCAAAATAAAGAATAAAATAGGGCTGGCGGTGTAGTTTGGAGGTAGAATGCCCCTGAGCTCAATCCCCAGTACCACAAAATAATAATAATAATAATAATAATAATAATAATAATAATAATAATAATAATAGAGGTAGGGGTGTAGCTCGGAGGTAGACTGACCCTGGGTTCAATCCCCAGTCCCACCAGCTGGCCAGCCAGACAGGGCCGGATGACGCGCAGACTTGACAGGCCCCAATAAGGCTTTGCTAGGGAAGCTGGCTCTAAGTGAGCATATCTAAATAGAAGATGAGTTTGCACAAGTTAGCAGGTTTGAAAAGGAATTTTTACTTCAAAGTTGCTGGCTGGGCCAGGAACCTATCAGAGGACATTGTTATCCATTGCTCCCTGCAGCTGAGGCAGAGGAGAGGCCCTCTTCGTGTGCTTGTAGGGTTCTGCTGTCTTCGGAGTGGGGGCCCAGAATTCGTATCAGACCAGCCCCCGAATCTTCCTATCTGATCAAACCTAAGATAGACCCGGTATTGGACTAGACTCTGCTGGAGAGAAGGCATCAGCACTTGGACCCTGAGCCAGAGAAGATGTGGAGGGGCCTGCCCCCTCTCCCGCTGCTTCTCGGCCCCCAGGAAGTCAGATCACTCCTCTTCTTGTTGGATATTCTCCATTGGAGGGAGATAACCAAATATGATAGCAAACAAAATTAATGACACCACCGTGGAGACGAATAAGCCAATCACTATGAGGCCCCCCAGGTCCCAGGGGTTCTGCCAGAACTCGTTTCTCCAGATGCTCTTCATGACTGCTGTCGGGTCTGTGTAGAACTGGAAAAGAGGTGACAGAGGTTCTGAATACAGGAGACCCACAGGGCCCTGTCCCAGATGCCACTCTCCACTCCCCGCCTCCACCTCAGCAGCAATCTCTGAACAGCTGGCCGTCTGTGACCAGCAGGCGCTGGAGGGATGGTGGGCTCCGAGTCTCCAGCAAGCAACAAAGGGAGTTTCCTCCTCTACAGAGAGGGCCCGACGTTCTTCCTGGGGGCAACCTCTGGAGTCTCCGGGTCCTCTCCTGAACAGCCTGGTGTGAGCCATGACGTTCCTCCTGTCCCCAAGGCCTACTCAGCTAAAATTTGAAAAGTGCTTCCGTAGACCCTTTCCTGCCTCAGTTGCTAAATATT
>PVLC010020722.1:0-28907 GCA_004027655.1 Graphiurus murinus | reverse complement strand
TTTGCTCTGTCAGTGCAGGCAGAGAGTTGCCCATTACTAGTTTATGTCTCTGGACTCTCCCCTGGGTCTGGCTGCGTCTCTGATTCTGCTTTTTGCTTTAGCAGTCTAAAAGCCAGGCCTTTCCAGAGACCCTGTGTGCACTGGGTTCCTCCACCCTTCTGGCCCTGTCTAGGCTCTAGCAGGGCGGATGGCTGAGTCTGTCCTTTGTTTTGTGAATCCCACACCCTGCACTTGAGGTGCGCGTGACTCGACTTATGTCTCCCTGCAGTTTGGCCTGTTCCTGTTCTGATGGCTGGTGGCGCAAATGGACAATGATGGTCTGTGTAGCTAGCAGGAAGTTGGTGGGAGGGGCTGGCGTGCAGGCTCGGTTCTCTGCTGTTCGGCCTTTCCCACCTCCTGGACCGCTGGGGGCGCAGTCGGACAATGATGGTTTGGATAGCTGAGAGGAGGATGGTTGACAGGCCCTGGAGGCTAAGATGGTGGCAGACACACGCTGGGTCCCCCAAATCTCCCGATCTCCATCCAGGCGCTCCAAGTTCACGCCCAGGCTTCAAGCACTCCCTCTCTTCCCCTAGTCAAGAGGCTGGGCTCCCGGCCGATCTGCTTCAGGCTCACTTTTCCATCCCTGGAGGCTGACCTGCCTGCTCGGCCTTCCCGGGTTGCTGAGGGGCGCAGGCTGGTGATAGTCTGGCCAGATGGCAGGTAGCTGGTTGGGAAGGGCTAGCAGGAGGGATGGTGGGCCGCCACTTCACGGCCCGCCGGCTCCTGCTGACTCGTCCTGCCCCTCCCGGACTCAGCTCCTCTGCTCCCACCTCAGGCCCAGGCCTCCGCCAAGAAACTGCGTCCCACTTCAGGCTCTGGGCGGTCACAGTTCCGTGCTGAGGTGATGTGCCGGGACAGACCCCAGACCCGCGGGTGCCCACGCTGAATGCCCCATGGTTCTGGTCTCCGCCTGGGTGCGGCGCAGGGTGCCAGGGGTGCTGTGTCCCGGGGCCCGCCGTTCCCAGCGTCTGGGTGGCCCCCAAGGCTCCTGGTCCTGCCCTTCCACAGCCTACCTCCTTGGCGCTGAGCCCGGCTGCTGCCTGCCCTGGCAGAGCCGGGCCAGCGGGGGTCCGCGTGGATCGCTGCGCTATGGCGTCTTTTCTTGTCCCCGCTCTGCTTTCTTGATCTTCTTTATTTGTTTGTGGTTCAAATTTCGCTTTTTTCCTTCTGTTGAAAAGATCTTTTTATGGTAAATTTAGATCCAAATCAAGGCGTTTGTGAAAAGATGGTTCACTCAGTCGCCATCTTGGATCTTCCTCCAATTCTTATTTCTTGACATATAAGATAGCAGATTATTCCCTGGCAAGTTTCCAAACTTCATTACTGTCCTTATATTTCTTTAGTTTGAACATGATTTGTCAAAGTTGAATGTATTTGATTGATTGGGATTTTGAACTTGTTTTTGTTTTACTTTTGCAATTTGGTGGTTTGGTGTCATTTTTAAGTTGGAAACTTCTAAGACTTATTTTTATTTTTATTGGCTTTATTGAGATACAATTCATATATAATACAATTCATCCACTTAAAGTGTAGCATTAAATGCTTTTTACTATATTCACAAATATGATGTACTATTGCCAAAATCAATTTTAGAAATACTTTATCATTTCAAAAAGAAACCCTGTGTCCTTTAGCTTGCAACCCTATCGATCCATCCCTTTTCCCTTGTCCCAAGCAAACACTAATTTATATTTTATCTCTTCAGATTTCAGATTTTGGTATTCTTAGAAATCATATTAATTGTACTATATTGTATGTGTTTATTTGTGACTAGCCTCTTTCACCTAACATGTTTTTCACAGTTTTGACCATTACTATCTCAAGTATTTGTTCTATACCTTTCTCCTCTTCATCCGCCTCCTCCTTTTCTTCTTCTAATCCAATTATTCGTAAATTATTTCTGTACTTTTTCCACTCGGACCTTTTGTTCTTTGCTCCCTTTCATTCTTTGTTTCTTTTTTTAATTTGAGAAGTTTCTATTAATGTGCTTTCAATCTCACTTATTCTTTTCCCAGCATTAGCAAATGACTGATAAGAATTTTTTTCTCATTTCTATTATAGGAGCTTTTAAAAAAATCTCTTGCATTTCATTTAAGTTCTTTCTTAAAGTTTTTAATCTTTCTGCTTATGTTACTTATCTGTTCTTACATGTTCTCTTCATTTTTTCTCTGAATTCTCTAAAATATTAATCATATATTTTTCAAATTCTTAGGCTGGCAATCTAACATCTGTGTCATATATGTATCTGGTTCTGATGCATGCTTTTTCGCTTCTCAGTATTTTTTCTTTCCTAGTGAATTTCATGTTAATTTGTTAAGAGTGAAATATGTTTAAAGTTTGCTGTACTTGTAGAACCAAGAGACCTCAAATTCCTTTATTGTCCATGTTTCTGTTTTCTATCCTGACCTTTTGCTCCCTTAGTACTCCTTCTTGGAGATAGGCTGTGCCTTGCATCTCTTTTAGCTATAAACCCATGAACTGTGAATTTTCAACATATCAGGTGAGTATCTAAACTTCCACACTGAGAGACAATACCTAGCATGGTACTGAGAAGCACAGGGCCGGGTCTCTAAGACATTCCCACCCCCCATTAAGAATGTCTGCCTGTGAGAACTCAGTACTGCCAGGAGTGTTTATTCATGGTTCTAGCCAATACCTGAATATATATATATTATGCTCAATTAAAATGAGTCAAGGGATATATATATACTCTATTAAAATAATTTAAAAAATGTAGTTACATCCCTATTCAACTCAGAAGTGTCTTTCTTAAGGGCCTAGCAGCCAGTTTTTGAAATGTAAGAATCAAGAAGGATAGAGCCTCTTTCCCAGTCTCTGTGGGAAGATAGAATCCCCACTTTTCTCTCATGACAATCAAATGCAGCTGATCTAATCAAATTTACACTGATCCAAAAGTACCCATTGTAAATATTCATCTCTGTGACTCTGTTGACCCCTTCTTGTCCTTTCCCTCATTCTACCCGTAGGACACCCAGTCATTTCTGTACAAACCAAAATTAGCTCAGCTCTTTTTCACTATAGGCAGTAGTTACTAAATAAAGTGTTTTTTTTTTTTTAATCATTTGTTAGCCTGTGCTTTCCTTTGGCAATTCATGGTTTTCAACTGAAGCATTTCCATGATAGAGAATAGGAGATGAGTATTCTATAATATTTCAATTGAATCTGTACTTCAGGTGGCCTGTACTTGGTATGCAAGATTTTCGTTTTGTTTTGTTTACAGTGGAATTATTTTTTTCTTCTGTGCTCCATGCTCCTTTCCATCCTACAACATTCCAAATTTATTTCCTTATTTCCTGAACTAAGCTGAGTATTTTGTTTCCTTAGGTAGGACTGAAACACTAGAGGAAACTGGACTGGGAAGAACACCTTCCCTTCAGCTTGGTAAGGCTCTGGAAATCTTTTTCCCTCACAGATATTTGCTATAGAAAATGCTCTGGATAGATTTTAAAAATAATTTCCTTCTCCTTTCCTCCTACCATTGCTATGATTTTTTTCGATACTAAGGATGGAACCCTGGTGCACTATACCACTGCATATATCTTCAGCCATTTTTGTCTTTTACTTTAAGACAGGGTCTTGCTAAGTTGCCCAGGCTTGACTTGAACTTGTAATCCTAGTGCCTCTTTCAATCACAGAGAATACAGGTGTGTCCCACCATGCTAGGCCAAAGATATCTTTCTCAGATCTTCACGATAAGAACCTGGTAGAGTTGCTGAATTGAAAACCCATGAAAGACCATGTGATTCCTACCTCCTACCCCTGAGGACTACTGCTAGATAGCAGTAATGACTTTCAAGCTCATTGTATGTTGGAGATGAAAGTGTAATTGTTTAAGCTACTTCTTTTTTTTAATTTTGCTTCTAAAATTAATTATTACTATTTTAATTATACATATTTATGAAGTACAGTGAAATAATTCAATGTAAGTATATAATGTGAAATGAGCAAATCAAGTAACTAGCATTTCCTTATCCTTACACAAATTATTTAAATTTTTGGATGGCTCGATGTTCAGGAAATGAAACAGAAAAATAAATAAATGGAATAGCATCAAATTAAAATTCAGCCAAGGGAACAATCAAGAGTCTGAAGAGAAAGTCTATAGAATGGGAGATGATATTTGCCAGCTATTCCTCTAAGAGAGGTTTAAAATATAGATTATATAAAGAACTAAAAAACCTCAACCTTAAAAAAATTCAATTTAAAAATGAGCAATTAAAATGAATAGATACTTCTCAAAAGAAGAAATATAAATGACCAAAAATGTTTGAAGCAATGTTCACCATCATTAGCAATCAGGGAAATGCAAATCCAAACTACACTGAGATTTCATGTAATACCAGTTAGAATGACAATCATCAGGAATACAAGCAATAATAAATGCTGGCAAAATGAGGGCAAATAGGAACCCTTATATACTGATGGTGGGATTGTAAATTATACAACCACTCTGGAGATCAATGTGCAGGTTTCTCAAAACACTAAGAATGAAACCACCATATGGTCCAGCTATTCCACTTCCTGGTATTTTTCCAAAGGAATTAAAGTCAGAATATTATACTGACACATGAGCATCCATGTTTGTAGCAGCACAATTCACAATAGCCAAATCATGGAACCAACCTAGGTATCCATAAACAGTGAAATGGATAACAAAAATGTCTATACACACAGTGGAATTTAGCTCAGCTATAATGAAGAACAAAATTATGTCATTTGATGGGAAATGGGTTAACCAGAGAATATTAGGCTTAGTGAGATCAGCCAGTCTCAGGAAGTCAAGGGTAGCATGTTTTCTGTCATATGTGGAAGATAGAGAGTAATTAGAAAACATATGTCTTTAAATAAATGAGGAGAACAACCAGTAGAATAATGAGAGGAAGTTGGGGTAGAAGGGAAAAGCAAGGGGAAAAAGGAGTTTTGAAACAGGAGACAATTTAAATATATTAAGTCCATTTATGAAGCTATCACTAGCATATATTGGGAGCAAAGACAGAGAGCTGGTGACCTCCAGAGTCCAGACCTAAGGCACTAGCTCACTGAAAAGGAGAAGACCACAATGGAGGGGCACAGGGCACCAAGGGTCCGCAGTCCAAGGTCCAGAGCTTTATTTTCCCTGGCTGTACGTAGGCAGAAAAAAGAGCAAATGTATCATGCAAAACAAGTTTGTTTTTTCAAGCTATCTAAGCATATTGCTTTAATTTCCAGCATTATGTTTTCTGCTTAATGTCTAATATATTTTCCTTTTCTCTTAGGTCCTATGATAAAATCTATCAGGCAGCACAATCTTAATTCTGGGCATACTTTCAAGTTTGTCAGAGGTCTGCTAAGGATACTGAGTCCTTCAGGTGAGGTTGTCATGTGATCGGCAGAGTTGTTTTTAACCCTGTACTGGGAGGGCTTTCTCAGCCTTCTGGGTCTTGGCAATAAGACCTCACAACAGAGAAAGGTGTGGTGTTTGGAAAAAAAAAAAATGCCAAGTGTTACGTGCATGTATAGTTTGTATCACTTTGAACTTCATTATCATGTTCAATAACTGCATTAATAAAAGTATAAAATTGTTTTTGATGGATTTGGTAAAAAACAAAAATGTTCTGCAAATGGTACATAATCAAAAACTTAAAACAAAACAAAACAAAAAAAAATCGCGGGGGAGCCGAGTGTGGTGGTGCATGCTTGTAATTCTAGTTCTAGGGAGGATGAGGATGAGACCCGAGGATCCGGGTTTGCGGTCAGCCTCAGCTGCTTAGTGAGACCCTTGGCAAATTAGTGAGACCCTGTTTCAAAATAAAGAATAAAAATAGGGCTGGGGGTGTAGCTCGGAGGTAGAATGCCCCTGGGTTCAATTCCCAGTTCCAGAAAAAAAAGACCCCGGGGGATTATTTAGAAGAGCAATAAAAGTCATTAAATGTTTAAACAGAGGCCGGAAGTGTGATCAAATTCATAATTTAAAACATAAGTACATAAACAATCTTCAGGAAACTCTCCTCACTCCCACTCCAGGACCTTTCCATGTATTGTTTCCATGAGCATGTTCTTTTTTCCACTGAGTACTAAATTTCTAGTAATTTTTTAAAATCACAGATCAAGTATCATTCATCAGTTAAACTTGTCTCTATTTCCCTTAATCACTTGTCTTATTACATGGATACCTCTCCTTCACTAATCATACTTGAAATTTTATTACAATTCATGTGACTTTACCAATAACATATTGCAACCTCCACCAGGCCATAGTAATTTTGAAATAAGGACTTCTTGCCCATATTCAGAGTGCTAGAATTGCAAGTCTAAATATTAGATGAAGGAAATAACTTGACTCTCTGTTCTGGGCTTTTTTAGAAAAATGCTCCTTTTCACATTTTCTGTAGGAAAGAATTGTCCGTATTATAGAATGACACAATGGAAAGATTGCTAGATAGTTCCAAAATTAAATAATATTTTTTTAATTTTTTAATTTTTAATTGGTGCATTGCAATCATACATCTTTGTTAGGTACAGGCTGATAAAGGCATACATACACACATTTCTCATTTAACCCTTCCCCAATTCTCACCCCTCCCTCCTTCTCAAGTTCAGTTTAGTGATTGACTTTGATATGTTTCTGAAAGTACATCATGCTCATTAGGGTGTCCTTCCTCCTCCCATCACCTTCCATTAAGCCAAATTCTTTTTTTTTATTGTAATAATTTGTGCTTTGTATTTATACATTTTTGTTAGGTACAAATTGATAAAGACAAATGTGCACACATTTCTCATCTGATCCTTTCCCCAATTTCCACCCCGCTCCCTCGCCCTCCCTCCCTCTCAAGTTCAGTTCAGTGAGTGATCTTGATATAATTGTGTAAGTACATCATGTGCCTTAGGATGCTCTCACCTCCCCCACCCCCTGTCCCTTCCCTTCGATTAAATCAACTTCTTTGCTTTTGAGGGTCTCTACTTTTTCATCTGCGGACCCTCTTATGTCCCATTTTCTCCCAAACATCCGCATATTAGGGAGAACATATGCTTCTTTACTCTTTGTGACTGGCTAATCTCACTTAACATAATGTTTTCCAGTTGCATCCACTTCCCTGCAAAGAACATGATTTTATTCTTCTTTATGGCTGAGTAAAATTCCATTGTGTACATATCCCATAGTTTTGTAATCCATTCATCTGTCGATGGACATCTTGGCTGCTTCCATAGTTTGGCTATTGTGAATTGAGCTGCTATAAACATAGATACACATGCATCGGTCTGATAATTTGGTTTCCATTCTGGTGGGTATATACCCAGTAGTGGAATTTCTGAGTCATATGGTAGGTTCACTCCCAATCGTCTGAGGATCCTCCATACTGTATTCCACAGTGGTTGTACAAGTTTGCACTACCACCAACAATGTATTAGGGTTCCCACTTCTCCACACCCTCGCCAGCAGGTGTTGTTGTTCGTGTTTTTTATGATTGCCATTCTGACTGGAGTTAGGTGAAATCTCAGGGTAGTTTTGATTTGCATCTCCTTGATTGCCAATGATGTGGAACATTTCCTCATACACTTATTGGCCATTTGTATTTCTTCTTTTGTGAAGTGTCTATTTAGATCCTTTGCCCATTTTTTGATTGGGTTATTTGTTTTCTTAGTTGTGAGTTTCTTGAGTTCTTTGTATATCCTAGATATTAGACCTCTATCTGAAGTGTAACTGGCAAAAATTTTCTCCCACTCTATAGGCTCTCTGTTGAGGTTCTGTTTCCTTTGCTGTGCAGAAGCTCTTCAGTTTAATGCAATCCCATGTATTGATCTTCCTTTGAGCTGCTTGTGCTTTTGGGGTCTTGTTGAGAAAGTTTTTACCTGTGCCTATGTGTTCACATGTTGGTCCTATGCCCTCTTCAAGTAGCTGCTCTGGTCTGACTTCCAGGTCCTTGATACACCTTGAGTTGACTCTTGTGCAGGGTTAGAAAGTGAAGTTTATTTCAATTTTCCTACATATGGTTAGCCAGTTTTGCCAACACCATTTGTTAAAGAGGCTATCTTTTTTCCAGTGTATACTTTTGGCTCCTTTGTCAAAAATCAGTTGACTGTAAGTCTGTGGGTCTGTTTCTGAGTCTTCTATTCTGCTCCATTGGTCTATGTGTCTGTTTTTGTGCCAATACCATGCTGGTTTTATTACTGTGGCTTTGTAGTAGAGTTTAAAGTCAGGTATTGTGATGCCTCCTGCATGATTTTTATTGCTAAGAACTACTTTGGCTATTCTGGGCTTTTTGTTTTTCCAGATGAATTTAAGGACTGATTTTTCTATGTCTGTGAGGAGCGTCCTTGGCAATTTCATGGGTATTGCATTGAATTTGTAGATCAGTTTTGGGAGGATGGCCATTTTGATAATATTTATTCTGCCTATCCAAGAGCATGGAAGATCCTTCCATCTTCTAAGGTCTTCATCGATTTCCTTCTTCAGCTTTCTGTAATTTTCCTTATAGATGTCTTTAATCTCCTTGGTTAGGTTTATCCCTAAGTGTTTTATTTTTGGGGGTGCTATTGTGAGTGGAATTGCTTTCTGGATTTCTTTTTTGGTTGATCTATGGTTGGTATATAGAAAGGCTTCTGATTTTTTAAGATTGATTTTGTATCCAGACACCTTACTGAATTTGTTGATAAATTCTATGAGTTTTTTGGTTGAATTTGTTGGGTCTTCTAAGTATAGTATCATGTCATCTGCAAAAAGTGATAGTTTTAGTTCTTCTTTCCCTATTTTTACCCCTTTGATTTCCTTCTCTTGCCTTATTGCTCTGGCTAGAGTCTCGAGTACTACATTAAACAGGAGAGGTGATAATGGACATCCTTGTCTTGTTCCTGTTTTTAGTGGGAACTCTTGCAGTTTTTCTCCATTTAATATGATGCTGGATGTGGGCTTATTGTATACAAAATTAAATAATATTTTATATGAAAATATTTCAACTGATTTGAAATAATTTTAATTACAAAATGTAATAAGGCTATAGTATTGATGTATGAATGATTCTGTATTATTTTTATTTAGTTTATGTCTTCCATTTCATCTCAGTGCTTTGCCTGTTTTTATAGAAATATCCCAAAGTAAATAAATGATCAAGTAAGTAAGCCAATTTTCATTTTTTGTTTGATATTATTCTGGTCAACTCAAACATATATTTGTACAAATTTGTTCAGGTACTTTTCCAGCATCTTAAAAAGTTAACAGTCTTCAAAAAATAACAAGTCTTGCTATATATGAATATTTTGCACCTATGAACATTTGGTAAAACTTAGGAACACTTTTGTCACATCTGGAAAGAAAGAAATGCTTTCACGTAGTGGGCAGAGACCAAGGACCTCGTCTATTTTATAATGCACAGATCTGTCATCTCCCTGATGCAAGAAAGAAGTGTACATTTCAAGTGTACAGCTTGAAATGTCAATGGTGCTGAGAATGAGAAACCCTACTATAGAATATTCCAACTAATAGCTGTTTGATATAACTTCCAAGGCAAAGAAGGACACTCATTGAATATTTATTTCAATTAACCCATTTGGAAAAGGAATCATATCAAAAGCCATTTCTTCTTTTATGTAACAGTGCCTAACACTTTTTTCTTGATGTGTCAATTAGAATATGAAATGTCTCTTTTGATAATATAACTTTTATAGAAAGAAGGCAAAGTGTCAAGTTATAAAAGCAAATAATGTTCATTATTTGAATATTTATGAAATTTTGGCAATGACGTATCTGAAGCATTACATAAATTTTACTTTCTTATAGGCATTTTCATGACTACACTCTGGCTGTTGCTACCCTTCTGCAATATGGCTCACTGATCTTCCTTAGTGTTTCATTTTCAGCTGTTTGAAATCTTCCACAAAGAGGTTCTGTTTTCAGATAACATTTTTTTCTACTCTCCATCCCCAATTTTGTGCAGACATCTGTTCCTTTAATATCTCCAGGTTTCAAAATGCATTAGGGAGAATAGCCAATAATAATAACAATATCTAAATGCATTGTGTAACATCAACATATTGCAACTATGGTCATAATCATTTTCGAAGGGGCTTATAGTAATACAACTTAAAATGGGAAGAAAAAACTATATATTTTGAACTCACCCATTTTTCTTTTTAAGAATCAAACTAATTTTGAGAAATTTATACTTTTATCCAGCTAGGAAATACATAAGTTTTTTGTTGTTGTTGTTTGTTTTTTTGCAGGTGAATCATTTAGTAGGAAATTTTTCTTAACTCATTCAAATATATTGACTGATATATTGGTACAACATTGTTAGAGAAAGCACACTGTATTGATTTACTTTTGTTGGAAGAATCTGGATTATTTTTCAATGAAGAACTGTGTCTCTGAATGCTATCTCTAGTTTCATTTTATTTATAGTCTTTTAAATTCACATATTATTTTTCAACCAGACCTAAGTAATTGTGTTCTAACCAGAACCTATTCTGTTTCTATTTAGTCTTATTAGAGCAATTAAAATTCTGTTTTATTTTATTATTCATGGTATTCTTTATAAAAATCTCTTTTCATGTAAATTTCATTATTTTCCTTTATCATTTGAAAACCTTTGAGAAATCAATCCTATAATCAGGTTGAATAATTAATTTTTTATATCTCCAAAGATAATCTGAGTGACACATGATAGATTTGGATAGTCGATCATTCTTTTCAAAAGACTACTAATATTAGTTTTTGTTTTCTGAGCCATCAACTAGAATTAGGAATCATCAACCCCCTTAAAACCTACTCATGAATTTTCTTTTTCTTTAATAATTGGTGAAATATATAATTTTAGATCCATTTTATATTATTATTCTAAAATGATTTTCATTTTGAAGAATAATTCTTAAAACAACTTTGAAACCACTCCTGATAGAAATCTAAATCAGTAAAGAAGACTAAATGGAATCATGTTAACCTTTGTTTCTTCACAAGAACTTTACTTACTTCTCTAATCTAAAGAGACAGAAAACAAGAATTTAAGAGGGATAACTTAATACTGGTATTACATTAGATTAGATTACAATCCTGATTTCTCCTCTTAGATGGATTTTAGTCACTAATATATTACTGGAAATAAAAATAGACATATTAAAATAATAAGGTCTTTGTGCTGCTATAACAAAATACTTGTGTAATTTGAAAAGAAGAGGAATTTATTTCTTACTATTCTAAAGGCTGTGAGTACAAGAGCAAGACACTGGCTGATTTGCTCTCCTGAAAAAGTCATACATCTGATTCTGAAATGGCTTCTTGTTGATTGTTGGTATGTCTTCCAGGCGGCAGGAATACTGTGTCCTCACATGGCAGAAGAGCAAGGCTGTAATGAATGAAGCCTTTTGAATAATTACTGTCTTAATCTCATTCTTAGGGAGGAGATTTTATGATTTAATCATCTTTTACAGGCTTCATCCCTTAATAATATCACATTGGCCATACATTTTATCATATGTATTTTGGGAAGGACACATTGAAGCCATAGGGAGTACTGAACTCTGAGTGAATTGACAAGAGTTATCAACTAAATCTTCTCAGCTATCCGGAATATTTCAATAGATGTGTGTTCCAGGACATTCTGGAATTGATGCATAGACTATAGAATATTCAGAATATCCATCCTTATGATATTATTTAAGCTGATGTATTGTGCTCATTTGTGCTAAAGTGGATATATTCATTTAAAGGTGAGAGGATCACAAAAGGATCTTCAATATAGTTCAGCCTTTATTATTAGGAAATAGGCTTTAGAAGAGATCATAAAAACAAAGCTTTTACCCAGAATATTTATAGCTATCACAAAATCCTAAGCAACGGTAGGCTAATATGTGTTGAATCCATATTCTAATTCATAGCCCTTTTCTTCCTCCCAAGGCAAAGGTGATAAGCATCAAACTATTAGTTTTGACTTTTGTTTTTATTATGAATATAGGAAATAAATTAGAAAACTGATTATTCATCATCTATAAATTATATTATTTAATTCTATAATAATTAAATGTATTTTCCAGTTATGAGAAAAGAAATCAGATAAATAAATTCTTCCAACTTATAACTTAAGTCAGCAAATTCATAAGGATCTCATAAAATCTTTACACACAAAATAAAACCATATGTGATACATAACATTTATATGTATTGTACCCAACCTATTTGATTTGTTTATAATCACATATTTACTGTGAACCTACCATATTTAAGGAATTATTGTCTGACATATTTTATAATTCATTATTTCTGATCAATTTTTATCAGAATTATAAATGCTTAAAATACAATAATTCTTCTTTTATGAATTAAAATGCATTTTAAAGTCTGCTCATTTTTTCTAGAATTTAATGACTCATAGAAAAAGCACAGATACCTAGTTATATTGTTATTTGAAACTCACTTCCTATTGTAGCTTCCATTCCAAGCAATCTGATAACACAAATAGTCCAGAACTGTATCTTTATATCTATTAGGTGGTATGCCAATCCCAGTACGATAGAAAACAAAATAGAAGCACTATGAAACCTAAGGGGACATATGAATATTTGGGATAAACCATTTTCTACTTTCCATCGAATTATCAACAAATAAGATGCTACTTTATATGCAATTGATCCTCAATATTTGTTAAATGAGCAGTTGACTAAAGGAAAATTTTGATGGTTGCATTTCAAGCTATATGAATATTTAGTAGATTTTTTTGTATAATCAGATGTATATTTGGATATGCTTTTAATCTGATCTTATTTGTTTCCCATCTCTGGTATTTCACAGTCCTGGGTCTGAGACAAACATGCCACTGTCTCAGTGGGGCCTCCAATTCAGTTTCCCTTAATTGTTTGGACATGTTGATTTGACTAAACTTAAAACCAATGATGTCCACAGGGTTACTTTGGCTGTTCTTCAGCACCAGTTATGCAGAAACAAAATGTGCATGGCCACTCTGCTCAGTGAACAAAACTTAAGGCCATTCTCATAAACCTGGCCAATATTCCCCTTCATGAATCCTGTTATATCTTTAATGTTTTTTGGACATTTGGTCTTTCCCTTGGAAAACTATAGACTGATAGATAAATAATATCCATCACTGGGAAACTTTCATAGATATACATGTAAAGACCATTCTCTCATAACATTGAATGGAATTTCAGTTTTAACTATGACTTTTCATCCTAGAAGATAATGATTATTACTTGGATTCATTATCATATGTGACATGACAGAACATCTACCATCACATCTTGGAAGCAAAATAAAGCACTTTACATTCATGGTATGCTGTTTATCTTGCAAGTCAGAATGTGACTCCTGCCAAAAGTCAACACATTTGTCTCACAGTGTAGTAGGCAGCATTGAAGGAGGCATGTATTGTCTTTTTGTTTTGATTTTCGTAGGTTGATTATGTTGACCTTTTATCTTCTTTGGGGCCATTCTTGGTGCCTCACTTCTTTTTTTTTTTTTTTTTTTTTTTGCAGTACTGGGGATTGAACTCAGGGGCATTCTACCTCCAAGCTATACCCCCAGCCCTATTTTTTATTCTTCATTTTGAAACCGGGTCTCACTAAGTTGCGGAGTGCTTCACTAGGTGGCTGAGGCTGGCCACGAACCTGGATCCTCCAGTCTCAACCTCCCAAATGCTGGGATTACAAGCGTGCGCCACCATGCCTGGTGGGGCCTCACTTCTGCTAACACTTAATCTGTGCTAAATATGTGAGATTGAAAATAATCTGTTTCAGGATTTCAGTGTTCTACTTTATTTTCAGCCTGACAATAGTGTGCCTTTTACCACAAAAGCCACTCGAGTAATTCTTGGTTGTCAAGTTATTCAATGAACCATCTATATAATCCATACATATGTATTAAATATTAGATCATAGTCCTCAGAATATGACCTCCAAATATTTTCTACTTTGCCTTCCATGCCTCCTCCTAGCTCATATACCTTATTCAGGCATTCAGACAGAGGGGGGGCTGTCTCTAGGCAGAATTCATGTTCTCTTGGCCAGTTCCTAAGTAATGACCAGAATGAAGTGGAGGCTCTAAGAAAGATCATTTTAAAATGATTTTAAGCATTATATGTTCTATCTTGACATTACCCTCCTTTTTCTAGCAACACTAAGTGATAATTTGACAAATATGAAGGCCTGTGGGGGTTAAATTTAATTCTGCACAAGCCAAGTACATTTTCTTATTGAATTAACATTGTCATAGATAAGAAAGAACATATCCCCTGGATCAAGTACTCTGCTCATTGAAAGCACAACCAGTCAGTTGTTTATGAAGGCCCAAGTGAAAATATATATGATATGTTAGTCTTATAGAAATGTTCTTATCTTTCTTGCATATGACTTTTGGGAATTGAAGATTTGTGTGCCAACCTGAGAATGTAGTGCTATTAAAAAAATGGTCATGCCAACTTTTTGATAAAAGAAGAGCAATAATCCCCTTACTTTGGAGAGAGTACTTTGACTTTGGAGGGTACAGAGAATATTGGTCAAGAGGTGAGCCCTCTCCATTCTTATCCTTAGTGAAAAGGCTATGAGAAACAGCAGAGAATGGCCACTGCTTTGACATCACCCACATAAAACAATTGACAATGTTTCCATACATCTTCCCCATGTGCCTTCCCAAAATAGACACTCAGTCTTTCCATGAAGTAGATGAATGTCGCACAGGACAAGTTGGACCAGTTATTTTAAGACATAATCATAATCAGAGATTAGGTTCAAATACATGCATACATACATACATATAGGTTGGGAATTAAATGCAAGGACTTTCTACCTCTGAGCTGCACACCAGGCCTTTTTATTTTTATTTATTTTGAAACAGGATCTTACTAAGTTACTAAGGGTCTCATGAAATTGCTTAAGCTGGCCTCAAGCCTATGTTCCTCTTTTCTCAGCCTCCCAAGTACTGAGATTACAGGCCTGGCTTAGGTTCATCTTTTAAATGGAATTAGAAATTGCAATTCTTACCAGTAGTCCAAAAAAGGCTAAGTGAAAATACTAACAACTTGTAGTCTCATGGATATTGGTCCCACTTTGTGTTAACTTTTCATTACTATGATTAAAACACCTGACATAAACAACTTACAGGAGGAAAAGTTTATTTTGTCTCATAATTTCAGAGATTTCAGTCCATGGTCAACTGTCTCCATTCTTTAGACCTATGGTGATGCAGAACATCGTGGAAGAAAGGTGTGGCAGAGGAAAGCTGCTCAACTCATGGCGGCCAGGAAGAAGAGAGAGAGAGACAGGGCAAGCCAGAAAAAAGATATAACCCTCAAGGACCCATCTCCAGTGACTTATCTCCTCTAACCATGCCCCACATGCCTACAGTTTTCACCTCCTTCTGATAGTCAATTCAAATTGTTAATCCATCAAATTGATTAATCCACTAATGATGTTACAGCTTTCATGATCCAATCACTTTCCAAAAGCCAGACCTCTGAGCATTGCTGCACTGAGAAACAAGTCTTAAGTGCATGAGCTTTTGGAGGACATTTCCGATCAAAGCTATAACACACTTGAAAGAGGTAACAACTGCAAATGACCCTTTCTTTCCATGGCAGCATGTGTGCACTGCACCTTGTACTTCTTATATAGAAGTCCTATAATTTTGCTTAACATAAAGACCCTGCAGTATAAGTTGTTTCATGATTTAATTTTAAACCTTCATTATAAATAATGGCTTAAATTTAAATATATTTTTGAGGGTGCTGGGGGTTGTGTTCACCTCAACCATGTGCTCTGCCACTGAGCCACATCCCAACCAAATTCATCCAGCTGCATCCCAACCAGGTTCAATCTAAGGATGTGCTCTGCTACTGAGTTATATCCCAACCCCAATTTTAAAGATATATTGGTTATTTCCAGTTCATCAAAGCAGGCTCAGAAATATATTTCTTTGAATAAATTGTTGGTTCTAGCTAAATACCTAACTGCTGGAAATAGAAATTTTAGCACTTCAATTCATACTTTGTAATACAAATGAAATGTCTGATATCATTATAAATGATTAAATATTAATGAGTTTGATTACATAAGGAAGAAAGGCCTCTCAATTAACTGTACTTTATCATTCAAGGTTCTCCTACTCCCCTTTGGAAATAAGAATACCAACAAATGATTCTGGTTAACTCTATCACAAGAAAGATTTTTTTGAATTGATATTAGCAAATAATCTGTGGAGGTTGGAGGATCATAGTGATCAAATAGGTAGGAATTGATTTTGGAGAAAAAAATTAAACAGCAAGATCTATAGCCATTGCATACTGGAAGGTCATTTGGGATAGAACTTCATTATAAAATGGGTACAGTATCATAATATAATATGTATGCTAGACCTTTAAAAGAATTTAGCACTCTGATACATAATCATTCAGTAAATGTCAACTGTTTTACTTAAGTTGTCAATGTCTATTACTATAATCAGTGCTTCAATGGGAATAGTTTTACTTTCCTTAATGGACTGGAAAGAAAAATTAAAATAAATTAATCACAAATTATAATAAAATAACTATTTACTTTAGAAAGACAAGTTAATATTACTGTATAGATACAATAACAATCCCAACTACATAAAAGATATCCTTTGGTGAAAACTATGATTAGTTGATATGACCCATTTTGGCCTGTTGGTCAAGAGAAGTAAGACCTGACATCGGTCCTCATTGATCTGTTGAGTGTTTGACAGTACCCCAAAGGATAATTCCGAGTCTATTGTTACAAATACAGTTCTCAGAAACAGACTCTGAGGCAAAGATTCAAGTGCAAGTAATTTATTATTAAAACCTGTCAGAGAATGAGGGAAGGAAGGAGGGCAGGGAAGGAATGTAGCCAAACACAGAGTGAGCTCAGGCCAAGTTCTACAGAAGGCAATGTATTATTCACTAGAGCTGCCATAACAAAATAACACAGAATGGATGTCTTCAACAACAGAACTTTATTTTCTTATAGTTCTGGAGGCTAGATGTACAAGATTAAGGCTCTGATAGATTTGGTGTCTACAGGCTCACTTCCTTGTTCATAGATGGCTACCTTCCCTCTAGGTCTTCCCATGGCCTTTTCTCTTTGCCTATGCATCCCTCGTGTTTCTTCCTCTTCTTATAAAGATACAAGTTCTATTGAATTAGGGTTAGAATTTCATTTAACCTTAATTTTCTCTTTAAGGTCTAGTTATACTGGACCAAAAAGGATGATACAATTCCCTGACACCTGCCAACAATTTTAACCCCAAGGATTATATCCTCCAAGAGGGAAAGGCTGTATTTTTCTTTCATTTTTTCCTGAGTGCTGGGGATCAGGCACTGGGCCTTCCCCATGCTGGACAATTTTTCTACCACTAAGCTACACCTCTTGCCCCAAGCTCTCTATTCTCTAAAGAACAGGTTATCAAAGCACATAATACTACTATTAGGTGGTGCTAGAATGAAATATAGATACATAAAGGAATGCAAGTTTGTCTAGACATTTTTCTGTTTATTTGCTTAAAGAAGATTCCCAGTGGAAGGGCAGTTGCTGAGTAATTTTCCCCCCTTACAGTGCAGAGTAAGCCAAATAAATTTGGACATCTGTGATAAATTAATGGCAAATCAAGTGAAACAAATATAGTTCCTAAATTAATTGGTTAATTGCAATGCACACAAAAGCAGAATAAGCAAAAATAAGGATAAAAAAATCACTCAAGCATAGAATGCTAATGACAAACCAAACACCACTGTGCATCCTTGGAAGACATTGTCCCAATGACCCAGGAGCTCAATCTCTCCAAAGTGACACTCACATGAGTCTGGAATATCCTCAAATTGTCCACCATGAAGCAAAAACTGGTCACTTGGGCAAGCCCACCAGCAGCCACTGCCATTTTACAGTGAATACCATCCAAGGAAAGAGTCACAGAGAGATGAGTCCCACATGACATTCTGAAGGCACTGGTATTTATCATGCCAGACGATATACTATCTCAGCTTCTAGATGCTAACCTTGAAAGGAAAAGTCCCAGACACAAACTGACTCATTTTCATGTTAGTGCATCGTTCTCAAGGTGGTTATCAGCCAGTCACTTGGTTCAGTTAAGGCTTGTGTTGCATGGGAAAGCTCACAAAGGAGAAAATACTGTCAAAGCATCAGCCATAATTGAAAAACTTATTTACATAGACTCATAAGAATCACAACATGGCAAAACATGCATCATAAAAATTTTCAATTGAGTCATTTTGGGACTCAATTACCCTATTTCCAAATGCAGTCATATTGGGAATCAGGGCTTCAAAAATAGCAATTTGGAGGGAATAAAATTCTTTCTATAATAGATCACTTCAGCCTGATCCATTAGGGGAAAATAGACTGGAAGTGGGGTCTCAGGTAGGGTGACTGGGGGTTTCATAATTTCATATCCATCAGTCCTTTGATAAGGGTCTCCCTTAGGAGGTGACATGAATTTCTAGGCATTCTGTTTTTTCCCTGTAGGTACTCAGAGATTTAATTAGCCTCAAGGATCATTAATTCACATGTGGGCTCAGAAACACAACCCTCAATGCTGCTGGCTGATTGAAGGCAAAGTAAACCAAACCAATAGGTATACCAAGAAGAATAAATCAGATGTTCCAGTTATGAATTACTGTTTGGTCTCACATAAATACTTGGAGGGTTAGAACAATGGCTTTATTGTATTCTTTTTTTTTTTTTTGTCAGATATTCAGGTCAAGCTTAGCTGGTTGATTCTTCTGCCCTATGGCTCACTAAAATATGTCACATGTATTCAGTGGCAGATGGGATGACTTAGAGCATGTATTAATAAACATTAATCATTTATGTGGTGTTTAAGCCAAAATGTCTGGAGACTGGGCTCATTTAGTACATTGGATCAGAATACCTGCACATGGCATTAAGGAGACATAGGCAGAACATTATTAGTGTTCTTTACACTGTCCAATCAGCAGCCATTCTGTACTTACTTTTATTGTTTTTAGGGAAACTAGGTTTTATGTACTATTGAGTAGTAATGGGTTCAGGAAATTTAGTTCTTCTTCATTTCGTATTCTATTTTAATCATGATAACCCCATTTTTCTTGCCAGTGATTATTTTGAGTCTGGAAATGATACAGGAAATATTTATTGTAGATAATTTTGAGAAAATGTATCTTCCTTGATAAAATTATACACTTATGGAAAAAGAAAGCCACTTACATTTTTTCCAAATAGTAGCATGAGGCTGAAATGCTGGGAACTGGAGCAGTCATTTTGCAACTATTAGGATGTAAGGCTATGGACAAAAGGAAATACTCTGAAGATGGCAAAATGATACCACAAAATTCTTATATGGTTTTACTAACATTATATACCTACTGAATTACTATACCCTGGAGTGGTTGGTATCTGAAACAACATCTGCATGTTTTTCTTTGGGTTAATACTATTTTCTAATGCTTAGTGATATTTAATATTCTGCTGTTTATATTTGATGTTAAATTATACATTCTTCCGAGTGTTTTATTATAAAATCAGCTTAGTGGGTAACAGCAAGCAATATTAAAGAATAGAATAGAAGTTATTAGAGTACATTAAAGTGTAGAAAGAATGAATTCTATTTACAGATGTAGCATTTTCTCTTATACACTCACATAATGATGCCTTATTTCTCAAAGCAAAATGCCCTTCAATATCTTTCAAATTTCTTATTTTTACTATTTTATAACTCCTAATATTTAAATAAAAAACAAAAAACTGAGTATCTGAGAGTGGCTAATACTAGTATACTAATAACTCCCTCAAAAGGGTGGACAAGCTTTGCCTTAATAAATATAAGGCAAAGTTTACCAGAAATTAATATTTAAATGAATCTATAAAAATATGAAAACACTTTAATATCTGAATTTCCACCCACATAGTTTTATTTCAGTGAAGCATTTTTAAAAATATGCAAAGTTATACTCAAAATATAGTTACAATAAATGATATTTCAAACTGAGTGTATCAGAGCTATAATAAGACTGCACTTAGCTATGATTATTGAGCGGATCTCCAATTGACAGAAGATAAATATTTCAGAGTCCACAACAGATAACACTGACTCAGTGGTTGGGAATGAGTTTAGGTGTGTGGGTGGAGGAGGAAAGGTGATGCACAAACCAAATGAAAGGCAAGAAAACCACTGTAAAGTGCTACTCAGTGAGATGCTTCAAAATAATACTGAGGTCAAAATTTGCAGACTTTGAAAGTGATGTCTACCCTTGCAGCTCAGGAAGTTTCAAGATCAGAAAGTAAACTTAAGTCCAGGTCATGATACCATTTAAGCTACCAAGTGTAAAATAAATTCTTAATGGCATCTAGTTTTTTTTTTTTTTTTGAGTTTCTTGTCTGAGATTCTTACATGGATATTTATTATTACATCTCTTTATTTTATACTTATGGCAAATAATATATTCCAAAATATAACTATATTCATTTAAAATCCACAATGATAATCTAAGGAACTGCTCTCTGTATTCTTGAGCACATACATCATGCCAAGAATTGTGCCAAGAACTTACATCCATTATTCTACTCAACATTTATAACAACCTGAAAGGATAGAAACTATTATTATGAATATGTTGTACATGAGGAAAGTGAGTCTTTGAGAGGAGAAAAATTTGCCCATAACAGGAATTTCAAAGATTCCATTCTATTTATGGTGATTGCTTCTTTCAAGGGACTATGTAGATGGGATATCTATGCCAGAGTTCTCTTGGGAGAACTACACAGTATACAAATCCAAGATCATCATTAAGCCGCTTTTCTAACTTGTTCATTAGCATGGGAAGGTATTCACTGAGAGCTAATTAGAACCAGAAACTGTGCCAGGATCTTGAGTTAATAATGGCATCCTCTTCTTCAAGCAGACCCGACCATGGTGGAGTCGTTAAGAGGTTTGTTGTCAAGAGATGATATAGATTTAATTTTACACATACACATCCACACCCACTAGCCAGTAAGTCAGAAAACAACAGCTTGCAGAACTTGAAACACCAAAACTCAGTTTAGCAAGCCATTGCCTCAGATGAGCAGGACACCTCAGTCGTGTAGGACAGAGGTGTAGGACTGAGTGGCTCAGTCAAGGCCCTGAGTGACTGAGGGGTAGAATGGGGACTAATTATCTTGTTTCTTAATAGAACATTATTTTTTTGTTTGTTTGTTTGTCATCCTATGGAGTCCAAATCCTTTTTAAGAGTTTTTCATAAAAGAAATTATTCTTTTCTGGAGGAAATGGGCAATATGGTACCATCAAAATAATGTTCTATTGCCGGGCGTGGTGGCGCACGCTTGTAATCCCAGCATTCGGGAGGCTGAGACCGGAGGATCCGGGTTCGCGGCCAGCCTCAGCTACCTAGTGAGACACTCTGCAACTTAGTGAGACCCGGTTTCAAAATAAAGAATAAAAAATAGGGCTGGGGGTATAGCTCGGAGGTAGAATGCCCCTGAGTTCAATCCCCAGTACCGCAAAAAAAAAAAAAAAAAAAATAGTTTTTAAATTTCTATTTTAGTTTTCATATTGCCATTTATTTGCCAAAGGTCTATTATGTTATTTTCAGGTAAGTTTACTAACTTTGGGGAAGTATCTAGCAAAATAATCAATGGGAGTATAGAATTTTTTATATTTTAACTTACCAAGAGTGCTTTGATAATATATTAGCAAAGACAGTTTTCCATGGAAGCTAATTTCTGTGACTTTGTAGAAGTGTGACAGTAAAGTATTTGTATATAAAAAATAACAATAAAATATTAGGTATATTGCTAGAAATTGCAGTGAAACGCATATGGAAAGAAACTTTTGAAATTCTGAATGATAAAATTTAATGTAGTCAATTCTAGAATCAGTGTCCGTTAAAGAAATTTTGTGACATATGTAACAAGAATTAAGATGGACAATTTCTGAGCTTGTACAAGTAAGGAATCAAAATTAAAAAACTAATAAAAATGATTACATATATGAAGTTGAATGAAAGAAGTTAAAGTTTACAGATAATTTATTTGTAGCCACATAAAACTTAGAATTATTTTTTCATTGGTCATAAATACTAAATAAATTGATACTATCAACAGTATATACTTACCATATTGTAGGAGTATAAATTAATAGAGGATTACTAAATGGAAAAAATGTTACTGAGGCTGGCATGGAACCTGTGATCCTCCTATCTCAATAAATCAGTATCTGTTAAAATTTTTAAATGTGAATATCTCTTAACACCTAAGAGGTTTTTTTTCACATTTAAATGAAGGATCAAGGAGGTAGCTGAGTGGATATAGAGGGAAATGCACAAATAACTGTGTGCTTATATGTTTCTTTATCAAATTGAACCTCACTATGATATATAATTGCAATGTACTTTTAAAATAGAGCATTCGAAAGATTTCCAAATATTTAACATAAAAAGAAATTAAATATTAATTTGTATTTTATGAACAATATACACTGAAATATCGAACTATCTATATAATATGCATGATCAAATTTAATGGGAACTATATTATTAATAAAGGACTATTGTATTCTATTTAATTAAAACATCCTTAATGTATTTTATAGTACCAACATTTATTTGAATCATTCTCACTCTACTTTTTAGTTAAAAAATGTTGAACTAATACATATTAAGCAAATATATAATGTCTAATATATGTAACAAGTATTACTGTTTGGAGATTTTTAACTTTTTGAAGGGTGTCTTATTCAGAGAGCACTTTCCCAGATGGGGATTCCTGCTTCCATTTACATTCTAGTCATGATAATGAAATGGGGATTTCTCCTCTTATAGGGTTCTTCTCCAGTGAATTTTGATGAATGAAGTCCAAATAAATGAAATTTATTTTAAGTCAAGTAGAGATGGAAGACAAAGACAGCTCTCCACCACAGGACACACTAGCATCTGTTCGTGTGGCCAGAAGGGTCACATTTGATTTACCTTCCTGGAATAGCTTTGGATTTCTCCTTATCATGAACTTCAGATCCTTTACTTTCTTCCTGAAAAACAGATCCAGCTGCAAGACAGTTTCATTGTTTACATTTCCTTCTGGTGGCCATCCTTTCTGTCTTTTAATCTATACTACCAAGCTCAGGTACAGAAAAAGATTAGGTATTCTTTTTTTTTTTTTTTTTTTTTTTTTTACCGTTAGTGTCTAGGAATCAACAGATCCCCAGTTCTGTAAGAAGATAAATCTAGGAAGTTACCTTGGCAGATGGGGAGTTTCCCCATCTTAATGACGGAGGAGAATAAAAGCGGACGCTTTTTAACTTATTTCACTGTCTGATTTCCCCAAAGCACACTGTTCAAGTCCTGAAGCTCATTTCCTTCTATGCATGGCCATGGGTGTGATGAATCTACTGGATTAATCCATGGTTACCAGTGAGATGGAGAACCAACAACTATTTTTGACTGCAAGTCATGTACATATGTGTGCCCGTGCTGGTTGCCAGTGAGACCTGCCGCTCAAATATACATATGTAGTGGTCACATATACATATTTCTTTATGCCTGTAACTTCTCTTCGTCAAAGGGAAATGTTGTTAGTCTATGTGTGTTGAAGGTTTCCAGGATGATGGCCAGTAAGGGAATAAAACTCAGGATGATGTGTCCATCATTTGAACTCATAAAATATGGTCTCTTTTGCTAGAGGAGTTGAAAATCTTCATGCAGCTCTATTAGCTAAAGATTGTTAAGAAATATTTTATTGGTATAATCATTGTCTTCAACTTTTTAGGGTGCTCAGGTAAAATAATGGATAGTTGTTCGCATCAAAGCAATGTATACAAAATTGCACATTGACCTGAACCCGAATTTCCAGAAACCTTTGTTATCTTTTAGTGAAGATCCAAAAACAAAGCCATTGCTTGCACAATAGTGTCTTCCTATATACCAATAATTTAGAAACTCATTCAATAGACCCAAATGTTACTGTACTAGGAAGCCAAGAGCATTTTAAAGCACTAATTACACTTTGTATTTACCCAATTTAATTTAATAATTAAATCATAGATTAGTCCCTGAAATATCAAGATATCTGATAAGTGTCATTAGCATCTTAAAACATTTTTTTCTACCAAAGAGGAAAAAAAAACATTAAAAGCAATGAGCATTGTATTTGAAAACATCCTGCAGAAGCAAACATAATTCTGATTGACTATTTACCTAGAAAAAAGGTCATGTGTTAATAATTTTAAGGATATTTTTACTTTAATGGCATGAACAAATCTTAAATTTACTCAGTTGTTAGATTTATTTAAGTCATGTGAACTAAGAGGGATTTTTTTTTTCTTATGAGTCCAGGTGTCCATCAGCAGATGGAATAGATTACAAAATTATGGGAATTATGGGATATACACACAATGGAATTCTACTCAGCAATAAGGAAGGACAGAATTATGTTATTTGCAGGAAAATGGATGGATCTAGGGAACATTATGTTCAGTACGATTAGACAGTCACAGAAACTAAGATTTAAATCAATGCACTCTGATTAAAAGATATTACCCCTCATAATATTGCTGGGTCTCATGCACTCAGTTAATTGTCTTACTAGAACAAAGACTGCCCTCTTCCAAGCTTAAGAAATCAAACTGTACCTTTCCCTGAGTTTACAGCTTGTCAGCCTACCCCCTCAAGTTTTGGACTTGCCAAGCCTCTACCATCTTGTGAGCCAAACTGTAAATCTCTGAAGATTTATTCTAAGGAATTGGCTCACTAGTATATGTATACATATAACAGATATCTATATGTAGATATGTAAACATAGAGCTACACATGCCCATCCCGTTAGTTCTGTTCTTTAAACCTTTACTAATACAAGGAATGAAGGGGAGGACTAGGCAGTGAAGTCAGAGGAAGCATATTTAATTTTAGAAGAGGTTGAAAATAGGCAAGGAGTAAATTTCGAGGGTACAAAACACATTGTACTGATTGAGACTTCTTATACAGGCAAGTCATATGATTTCAGCTTCTGAATTTTTATGAGTGGGCTAGGCATATTAAAACTGACACATAACAGGAGCTTGTATTGAATTATGAAACTGACTTTTATAGTTGTACTAAAATAGTCATGCAGCCTGAGCAAGAAGTAGTTGTATTCTATAGGTCATGGGGTAGTTTGACTCTTTTAGATTATAATTTATGCTGCATATTTTTCAAAATAGGTAGATCTTTCATGGAAAAGAGCAACCCTACTTGAGGCATAAATGAAAAGATTCAAATATAATGAAAGAGTCAATTAAAATATTGTCTTTTCAGACATTAGAATCTAGAAAAATATATTTGACTTTTTACTGTAAGGGAGCTGGGCTTAGTGAGGTCTATCAAACATTGGTCAGGGCACAGATTTAAATTTTAATTACAAATCTATCAAATAGTTCTGTTTTAGTTGTTCCAATTTCAATTTTTCCTTAAGGTCATGTCAGTAGTATGAGAGAAGGGAAAAAGGAATAAAGTTCTATGAACATTATAAAGGCACACATACCATCATTCATTAGTTTCAAGTTGGCTCCATATTAGATAATAGAATATGAAAGATTAATTATTTTTATGAAATGCATTTCTTAGAACAATGGATTTCCATAACAAGTGGCAGCAGACACATGCATTATGATTCACTTCAAAATTCAGCTCCCAAAGTTGTTTGGACTCCATGTAACCACATATAATCCAAGTTTGGTTTACTAACCCAGGGATGCCAGAAATAAAGTCTTTTACAAAAATTTATGTCAATATGCTTTGGATATGTTAGAAGATAGAAAAGCACACATCAGAGAAAATGTTTATAACAATCGTGAATCTCTAAATTTTGCAGGTTGGCAACACAGTTCTAATTATCTTTCTTCAAGGGAAGAGAAATAGGCAAAGCTGGATATTCCCCTTTGTATGTGAAATATCTCATACCAAAATTAACTTTTTGCAAGAAGATATTTTCCAACTGAGTTTAAGGTTACAAATTTTGGATTTATGTCAGATGGTATTGGATATGATTCTGGTGAAATGGAAACCAGAATTTTTTTTTTACCTACTCCATACTGATGGTGAGGTAGGAAACTCACTCAGAGTCTTAAAAATATTATTAGAAATTTAGACTTAAGATAGGAAAAGGTAAGAATTTCCCAACCCCTCCACCTAGGTGTCTGCAAGCAAGGAAAAAGTAGACAACTTCCAAAGTTAAAGGAGCCTCCTAGGCAACCTGGAGTCAAGATCTTAATGCAAACAATGTAAATGTGCTAATCTAAATAAGAGAGTCTATCAGGGCCTGTGGAGAGGGCTGGAGAAGAGCTGGGTGATGGTATATAACTTAACTGCCTTTTCTGTCTCGTGTATCTTACTTATGCTAGATGTAATAAATCTCACTCTTACCCTTCTCATTCCCAAAGTGGGTAACACAGGATATAAAAATCACATGAGCCCTTTGTTTGATGCCCAGTTCCACAACGATTGTCAATTGAGTTACTTACTGGTAAATAAATAAATAAAAAACAAACAAACAACAAAAAAAACCTACCCCTGGATTTTGGCCTCTGAAGAACCTTTTACAGGGAACAGGGGAGAAACTGAGGCTCCTGCAATAATGATACGGTATTTTTAACATAGTCGAATGGAAACATTAGGCACTGTGTTCTGGGATCACATTTTTGTCTAAATTCACAGCTCTGGGGTCCTGGGATGGAATTGATTCTAAAGTCAGTAGTTGGTGCTTCGAAAATGTGATTTTTTTTTTCTTTTCGTATCCTATTAACTCTGGTTTCTATGTAAAAGGGTTATATGAGAGCTTTGCAACTATATGTAACATCTTGAAGTCATAATGGGGTTAATATATCCAATGAGACACAGCCCAGGTTATACCTGCTGAAGTAATCCCCAGCCTTTTTGAGACTAATAAAAAAAAAAAGCCTTTTTTGACCATTGCCAGGGCTTGAATCTTAAATGTCCCTCTAAGATCCATGTATTAAAGGTTTGATACTTAGAGTGGTACATTGAGAAGTGGTGGAGCCTGTGAGAGGTGGGGCTTAGTGGGAAGCTCATCTTGAGGTCACTGGACACATGCCGAGTTGCCAGGGATTCTGATGTTGGGGACCAGAAGGCTAGTCAGAGTTGGAATTCACACTTTGAGGGAACTCCCCCTCAGCAGCCACAGTGAGTGATAATGCAAAGACAGGTTCTATCCTCCATCCTGCTGAGGCCCTTACCTAAAAAGGACACGATCAACCTTGACCAATCATGCAAGCCCACACAAGCTTACCTGACCCCCCCCCCGACCCCACCCCTCACCTCTAGGTACTTAAGCAGTCCTTCTTTAATAAAAAATTGAGGCTTGAACAGAATCCTGTCTTGCCTCCATTCTTTCACGTCCCTTGTTTGTCTCATTCCCTTAGGATTAGCTGCCTCAGTTTCCCGTTCCCAACCCCCGCTGGCCGGGGCATACACTATGACCCCTTCCTTCTTCTCATTTTGCTTCCTTTGTACCATTGAGAGGTTTTGTCCAATCATGTGCTCCAGTCATTATACACTGCTTCATCACAGGCCCAATAGAAACAGAGACTGTATCTCTAATAGTGTGATCCAAATAAAATATTATCTATTTATAAATTAATTATCATGGGCATTTTGCTATAGTGATGAAAAGCTCACTATATTTAACTTAAGAGGAAGTAAATCAATGTTTTATTTCAATATCTTTGAATTTTGACCATCTGGACTTAAATTTTCAAGAGGCTTATATGTTTGCACTTTATCTCCAGATTTTTTACAATGTAAAGGATATTTATTGATTTTGTTCATTTTATACTGTTAGCTTTACTATTGGAAGTGTTTTTCTGTCTTATCTTTGGATTATTCTTATACTATTTGATAACAGTGAAAAACTCTATATAAACTATAGTGAACTTCAAGATTAACCCTAACCCTGAGACATGAGGAAAATAAATTTGAGGCCAGCCCCAGAAACTTAGTGAGCTTCTCAGCAACATAGTGAGCCTGTTTCAAAATAAAAATTAGAGGGCTAGAAGTGTAGATTAGAGGTAGAATGCCCCTGAGTTCAATCCCCAGTTCAAAGAAAAAGAGAGAGATGAGAGAGAGAGAGAGAGAGAGAGAGAGAGAGAGAGAGAAAAGAAGAGGAAGAAGAAGAAGAAGAAGAAGAAGAAGAAGAAGAAGAAGAAGAAGAAGAAGAAAAAGAAAAAGAAGAAGAATGATGATGATGATGGAAAAAAAGATACTTGCTCTACTTTTGCTTATCTAACTTTGGTGTATAAATCTAGAAGGATATCCGGCTAATTAAGTAGCAAAAGCTATCAGTAACTAGAGACAGATATAGATTGATCTATTGATGTATTGATAAATATAAATTAATTGGTACTTAATCAAATATTCTATATTGACTTATATTTATTGCTATTCCATTGATCTGCTGAATGATCTATATTCATTTATTTATTCATCTTATTTTTTTTAATTTTTTATTGTAGTAATTCGTGCAATATAGCATACATCTTTGTTAAGTACGAGTTGTTAACAACATATCTGCACACAATTCTCATTTGACCCCTTCCCCAATTCCCACCCCAATCCCCTCCCCTTCCCACCCCCTCAGGTTCACTTCGGTGAGTGACCTTGATATGATTGTGTAAGTACATCATGTGCTTTAGGGCGTCCCTCTGCCCCCTGCATCCACTACAATTAAATCAACTTCGTTGCTTATCGAGGATCTCTCCTTTTCATCTGGAGACCCTCTTATGCCCCATCTTCTCCCTAGCATCCACATATTAGGGAGAACATATGCTTCTTAACTCTTTGTGACTGACTAATCTCACTTAACATAATGTTTTCCAGTTGCATCCATTTCCC
>PVLC010020721.1:0-28916 GCA_004027655.1 Graphiurus murinus | reverse complement strand
GTTAGCTCTTCTAAAATTCACCCAGATCTCGTAGATATCCAATTCATAATGTCAATTTTTTTTCTAAATTATGCACTATGGATTCATTTTTGGAATGGTCATCTTCTAAGAGTGACATTCCATTTTCCATGTGGCCTAATCTAATGTTTGTAGTTTGTATTGATGACTTTACTTCAATTATTGCATCTTTCACTTCCTTTAAGGCTTCTTCTTTGATTCCTGTTCTGGATGACATATTCTTAGTTTATTTTTTCCTTTATTTCTTTCCAGCTCTCCCTGCATTCTTTTAGGGAATCTTATACCATTTCTATGATTAAAGATCTGAATTTTTCTTCTGGTAATCTCTCCCATTCTGTGTTGGTGAGTTCTGTTATTGTGGAAATGTGGTAGCTCATTGTTTCTTTGCCATTTTTTCTTCCCCTGATTTTCCCGCTCTTAAGTTCATATCTTTGCTGCATTTGTAAGCTTTCTCAATTTATAGGTTTCTTATTTTTATTTTCCCTCTGTGAATAGTATCTTGTATTAAGTTGCAATTACCCTAGGGATTGTTCGACCCACTATAATAGTGCCATTGGTGGGTTTCAGCTGTTGACTTCTAGCATCTGTTTGTTGCTTCTCTTATGGGGATTTGTCTCATAGGTGTGAATAGGACAGTTTGTGGCCTCTGCGTTTTTAGGCCTCAATGTGGGATGTGTTGAGATATTCCTTCTATCACCCAAGGTGAGTTTATCCTTGGTGTTTGGAAGTCCTTTCTGGTGGTTCACCTCTCTGGGCCAATCTCTGCAATAGGGATTTAGAGGTGTCTTCTGGTATATACAAGGACAGATTGTGCTCAGTGGTGAAAGTTGGGTGAGGGGGAGAAGCTGCAGTGATGAATGCAAGAATAGGGTAAAGTAGAAGGTGTGATCCAGTGGAATAAGAATTTAAGTGTGTTAAGGTGATATATGATAGATATTAGAGATAGTGGATATGTGGGGGCATTCTGGTAGTCAATGTAGAATATTTAGGGGTAGTGGTATGAAGTGGTATTGATATGAGACAGGGAAAAAGGAAAGAGAAAAAAAATGTTGAGGAGAAGAATATTGATAGAAGAGTGTCGGGGGCCTAGTCCAGCCAGCTAGACCTCGCCTCTAGATGGCACCTGGCAGAGTGCCAGAAGCAGCTGCAGGTGGAAAACATTCTGGGGCTGCCCCACACCAGCGCGCATGCACCAGCACGCCCGACTTGTGGCTGGCCCAGGTGAGAGCTGTATGAGACGCCTCGTGGCTTAGGCCCTGCGTGGCTTTAAGAGCCTCCGCCTCTCACCCAGTGGTTGTTGTTGTTGGGGAAAGGCTGGCTGGGTTGTTGCTGGAGTGGGTTGCTGGGGAAGTTCTGGGAGGAAAAGTTGTGGGTTGCTAATGGAAGACGGATTGCTAGAGAGAGGGGTTATTGGGAGTCTGTTGGAAAGGCACTATTTGGAGAGATGACTTCTGTGCTGTGTTTGTTACTGCTTGTGTAGTGCCCTTGATTCCAGAGAGAGAGAGAGATAATAAAGAGAGGTTCGAACCAGCAACATTCAGGCGGCGTCTTTATTGGGGCCTCATGGTTGAGGGTTCAGCCTGGGGTGGCCGATAGAAGAGAAGGAGGGAAGCTTGTAAAAGGGATGAGGAAGAGAGCCAACAACTGAGCAAAAAAATAACAAAGCAACCAACCATCCAAACAAACATAAACAAAACAAAGTAATACAAAACAAAAACAGAGTAAAAATAAAAAGAAAACAAACAACAACAAAAAACACAAAAAATAAACAAAAACAAAAATCTGCAAGTATATAATTACAGAGTCAATTTGGCCTCTGTAGTCCTTTTGGATCTGTGTGGATATTTTCAGCTTTTAAATGTCTACTCACTATATGAGATTTTTGAGCATGTTTCAGGCATTCTTATTTGCTCCCTCTGTCAGTGCAGGCATGAAGTTCTGCTGGTGCCTCTCCTGCTGCAAGCTTGTATCTCTGAGCTCTCCATAGGGCCTATCCCTGTGCCATTCTTGTCTATGTAGGCAGGGGGTGTCACTGGGTCTGTACCTAGTGTAAGCCAGAAGCTCTGCACTTTCCACAGGCCCTGTCTGCATCTCTCTCTCTGCTTTTGCGGGGCATTTTCTAGGGGTCCTGTTAAGGTCTCTATGCTCTGTGTGCTCTGGTTCCCTCCTGTACTACTGCTCCTATCCATTCACTAGAAGGGTAGGCAACCAAGTTTGTCATTTGCCACAGGGACCCCCAGCTATGCAGTTAGCTTACAATTGAGTGCTGCTCTGGCTCTGGAAGGAGAGGTGAGCTGGGCTGTCCTCACTGCAGGCTTAAGATGGTCATCCGAGGTGTTCCAGTCACTGGCTATCATGCGGGGATATGCAGCCTGATTAGGGTGTGGAGTTTTGGAGTTGCTTACTCTACATCTGGTGACTGAGTATGCTGGAGATCATTAGATGTCTCAGTGCTAGTAGAACCCACTCTGGTGGCTGGCTCAATGGCACCTGCCGTTCCGTGGCATGCGCCACTGCCAAGTACTCAGACTCCTTCCCTCTCCCTGGTCTGCTTTCTGGGTTCTTGTCAGCTGTGCTTCAATTTTTGTTACTTCATTTTTTTGCTGCTTTTTTTCTTTTGTCAAGAAGGTGCTTTTATGGCAGTTTTGATTTGAGCTCTACAGTGCCTGAGGAGAGGTGTTTCATTTAGTCACAATCTTGGGCTCCTCTTGTACCTGATTTTAAAAGGACTTTTTTCCCCATTCAATATGATGTTTGCTTTGGGTTTATTGTATATTGCCTTAATGATGTGGAGGTACAGTCCTTCTATTCTAACTTTCTGCAGTGTTTTTTAACATGAGTGGGTGTTGGATTTTGTCAAATGCTATTTCAGCATCCATTGAGATGATGAAATAGCATCTGACAAAATCACAGATTTTTGTCCTTAGTTCTATTTATGTGTGAATAACATATATTTATTTGTGTGTGTTGAACCAACCTTGCTTTCCTGGGATGCAACCAACTTGGTCATGGTGTATAATTTACTCGATGTGGTTTTGAATGCCCATGGCTAGTTTTTTGTTTAAAATTTTTGTGTCTATGTTCATCAATGATATTGATCTATAATTTTATTTTCTCAAGATATCTTTATTTAATTTTGGTATGAAGGTGATACTAGCCTCAAAGAAGGAGTTTAGAAGAGTTCCATCTCTTTTGATTTCATGGGATAATTTGTGAAGTATTGGGTTTAGTTATCTATAAAGGTTTTGTAGAATTCAGCTAGAAATGCATCTGGAGCTAGGCTTTTCTTTGATGATAGGCTCTTTATTGCTATTTCTATCTCTTTGGTTGCTATTGGTTGGTTTAGGTTTTCTATATGTCCTTGGTTCAATTTGTGTAGGTTGTATGTGTCTAGAAATCTGTTGATTTCTTCTATACTTTCCAGTTTATTGGAATATAAATTTTCAAAATAATTTCTGATGATCTTCTGGATTTTTCCACTGTCTTTGGTGATGTCTCATTTTTCATTTCTGATTTTAATAATTTGGGTTGATTCTTTCTCTCTTTTGGTTAGGTTGGCTAGGTGTTTGTCAATCTTGTTAATCTTTTCAAAGAATCAGCCTTTTGTTCTGTTGATCCATTATTTTGTTATGTTTTTTTATTCTCTATTTCATTTATTTCTGCTCTGATTTTAATTATCTCCTGCCTTCTACCAGCTTTAGGGTTAGACTGTTCCTGCTTTTCTAGGTCCTTAAAGTGTATTATTAGGTTGTTTATTTGGCTACTTTCTGTTTTTCTTATGTAGATACTCAGTGCTATAAATTTTCCTCTTAACACCACTTTCAAAGTATCCCATAGATTTTGGTATATTGTGTCTCTATTTTCATTTAATTCTAGGATTTTTTAAAATTTCTAGCCTTATTTCTTCTCTGATCCAGTCCTCTTTCAAAAGTGTATCATTCAGTATCCATGTATTTGTGCAATTTCTTTTGGTTTTCCTGTTGTTGATTTCTACTTTCATTCTGTTGTGATCTGAGAAGATGGAAGGAATAATATTACATTTTTTGAATTTGCTGGTGCTTGCTTTGTGGCCTAGGATGTGGCTTATTTTGGATAAAGTTCCATGAGCAGTAGAGAAGAATTGTATTCAACTGTTACTGGTTGAAATATTCTGTATATGTCTATTAAGTCCACTTGGTTTACAGTGTTCTTTATGTCTGAAGAGTCTTTACCCATCTTTTGTCTAGAAGATTGATCTAGTGGTATGAGTAGTGTTGAAGTCTCCCAATATTATTGTACTTGGGTCTACTTGAGACCTGATGTCCCAAAGTTTGTTTTCCAAAAAGTGTATGCACCCACATTTAGGACATAAATGTTTACTATCATCATATCTTCTTGTTGGATTGTTCCATTTATTAATAAGAGCTGACCTACTTTATTTCTTCTGATGTGTTTTAGCTTATAATTTGTTTTGTTGAATATGAGCATTGCTATCCTTGCTTGTTTTCAGTTTCCATTTGCATTGTATATCTTTTTCCATCTTTTCACCTTTAGCATATAGATATCTTTGGCTGGAAGGTGAGTTTGTTTTTTTTTTTTTTTTTTTTTTCGGTACTGGGGATTGAACTCAGGGACATTTTACCTCTGAGCTATACCCCCAGCCCTATTTTTAGGGTCTCACTAAGTTGTGGAGTGCTTCACTAGGTAGCTGAGGCTGGCTTCGAACCCAGATCCTCCGGTCTCAGTCTCCCAAATGCTGGGATTACAAGTGTGCACCACAATGCCTGGCCAGAAGGTGAGTTTCTTGAAAGCAGCATATAGTTGGATTATGTTCTTTTTTTTAATCCACATTGCCAGTCTATGCTTTTAATTGGAAAGATAAGACCTTTGACATTTAGTGTTATTATTGAGGTATGATTTTTGTTTCTTGTCATTTTGAGTTCTATTTCCTTTTTGATGTAATATTATTTCTTCTTTGCTTAGTTCCCCATCTGGTGCAGTTTGCCCCTTCTCTGGTTCTGGAATTTTCTTCTTTTTTCTTCTTCATGTTTCATTTGTTTAAGTATTTTCTATAGAGCTGGCTTGGTAGTCATAAATTCTTTTAGTTTCTACTTGTCTTGGAACATTTTTATTTCTCCATAGTTTTTGAATTACATTTTTGCTGGATATAGCAGTCTGGGTTGAAAGTTGTTTTCTTTTAGGGTATGGAGTACATCATATTAGTCCCTCCTGGCTTTCATGACTTGGGTTGAAAGTCTGGAGATTTTTATTGTTTTTCCCCTGGATGTCACGTGTTCTTTTGTTCTTGCTGCTTTTAAGATTTTTTAATTGGCCTCTATATTAGTCATTTTGATTATTATGTGGTGTGGAGAAGTCCTTTGATTTTGTCTTAATGGTGTTCTGAGTGTCTCCTGTACATAGATGTTTAAGTCTTTTTGTATGTTTAGGAAATTCTTTTTCTGAAGAAGTTTTTGATACCCTTGGTTTGTGTTTCTAGATCTCTAATGCCTTTTATATGCAAGTCAAGATGCTTCATATTGTCCCATATTTCTTGGATATCCAGGTTGTGTTGTTGTATTGTCTTCTCTATATTGTTTACTGTGTTTTCAGTTTTGAATGAAATGTCTTCCAAGAAGGAATACTCTGTCTTCTCTAGCCTGTCAGAGGTGGTTTCTACTGTAGTCTTTAATTCATTTATTGATTCCTTCATTTTAGTCAAAATGTCTTTTTGGTTCTTTCTATAGCCTCAATTTCCTTCTTCATTTCCTATACACTTTCTTTGAGGCCTTTCATCATATTGAAATCAAATCATTCGCATATTTTTCAGAGTTTTTAGGCTTGTATTTCTGTTGTCTTGGCATCTTCTCTGTGTGTTGTTTTTGAATCTATTTGTTATCTCTTTATAATAAGGTCTATACTTGGGGTATATATTTGCTTTTTCCAATTTGTCTCATATAATCTAATTTTTGAGTTTGTCCCCCAGAGCCTCTTTAACCAGATATAGTTATTAGTGTGGATAAACTGGAGTCTCTGATTGGCTGCAGGTTGCTGTACTCTCCAGGCCCAAGCTTTATAGAGCCGGAGACTATGATGTGCTGTTCAGAGCCTGCAGCCTGCTGGTTGGGATTTAATGCCCCAGAGTAGAATGCCCTTGGGTTCAATTGCCAGTACCAAAGGGGAAACAAATAAAAAAGGGAAGAGAAAGACAAAATTCAAACTGAGTTTAGATTATATGGACAAAAATATTAACAACCTATTACCTATGTTCCAGAAATCAATATTTCTAGAATAGTATGGTAAATTGAGTTATTGTTCTTAATGACACTGTTAAATATCTACTATAATCTTATACTGAGTAGTCTATACCTTGTTTCTTGACTTTGGACTTGATCATGTGACTTTCTTTGGACAATGAGATGCTAGCAGATAGGATGTGAGCAAAGACTTTAAATGTGGTTGTGTTGTGCAGTTGGGCTTGTTCTATTGCACTCCTATATTTCATCACTTATTCTATGTGTGTGTGTGTGTGTGTGTGTGTGTGTGTGGTATTAGGGATTGAATCCAGGTACATTATATCTCCAAGATACACACCCAGCCTTTTTATTTTTGAAACAGGGTCTTTCTAGGTTGCTGAGAGTCATGCTTAGTTGCTGAGGTTGGTCTCAAACCTGTGATCCTCCTACCTCAGTCTCCCATGTACTGGGATTGTAAGTGTGTACCACCATGCCTAGCTTCCTATATTTCATCACAAGAGAACTTGCCTTGGGTGGACACTGGTGAAGCATACCTGCACACACTTTGAAATTTAGAGCCCATCTCAGTCAACCCCAACCTAACCGCAGTCAATACATGCTCATGGAATTAATGCTTATTGTTGCATGACATTGAAATTTGGTGTGGTGTCTTCACAGTACTAATAGTTGAGTTTAATATACAGCTACCACTATGATCTGATTAAATAACAATGTACTTCTGCAAAATTTAACTCAAAAACTCGTATTAACTTTATTGTCCAAAAGTTGCATTGTCCAAGAGTATTCATTGGGTTTAGAAACAGTTTATTTGTTTAGAAGTGAGTAATTGGGAAGTAACTTAGGAGTGAGTGGGGAAATAGGACAAATGAGAAAGAAATGGGCAATCTGTGAGGCTGGGGAAGGCATAACAAATGTATAAACAATAATAAAACCGCAAATGATAATTAAGGAGAACAGACAATACCACAAAGATAATTAATAGGCTCAAGTTGAATGCTCTAAAAATAATTGCTGGAAAGAGTGGAAAAGAGCTTTTCAATTGGTATTAAATTTCTTTATTGACCATTTTCTAACTTTTGCTTCCTGAAATCTTCTATTTGGTGAATCTGAGTTTGTATATCCTTTGGCTCTTTGTAAGCAAGTGATTGTCAAACTCTATTTAAGGGTTGTCTTGAAATTTACTTTACAAATTCAATTGAGGATTGTCTCATTACTGAATTCTATAATTATACCCATTCATGCAGAAGTTATTTATGTGCATGTTTGGGTAAAAATGTCACTTAAAGTTCAAGTTGATTTTAACATCTTTGCCTCCTTCAGGTTAGGTGTGTATGTAGTACTGGTGATAAGGATATTGATGGCATCTTTTATTATTTTTATGTGTTCTTTTATGCTCATAGACTTGTGGGGATAGAAAAAGGAAGAAAAAAACCTTCAGAGATTCTTTGGTATGAACTGTTTGTCATTATGGAAGAGAGCTAATTTGCATATATAATAATGCAAATGGATTTGATAGATCAGGATAGCTATAGTTAGGGGCAAATTAAATAAGACAGATGGTAGGAAAGCCTGCCACTTTGCAGAACAACAATCTCTAATGTTAAATTGAAGGGTTTTTCCCCTAAATGTAAAATTTCTTCTTTACCTCAAACTTTTATCTCAGTCTATAAATCATAGAAATAATGCTTTGAGTAATTTTTTGGGAATGTGGGGCACATGGTAGAGGAGATTGAGATAAAGAAAATGGGATAAGTTCTGTTTCTGAAGAAGAGAAAGAACATATCTGTGGGTGATGAGACTGACATTAAAAGTTCAGTAAAAATGTCTCTTTAATACCACTGTGTTGTTTTCTCTATATGAGCTGTCATAACATATTGATTATGACAAGTTCATTATTTCCTTACATCACTTATCACAATCTTGTCTCATGCTTCTTTCTTCATGTTATTCCTTTGATTTCTACACTAGACTGTAAATTCCATGAGGGCAGGCATACATCTTTATTCATTGTTTTATCCATTACTCTTAGTGCCTGGCACAAAATAGTCATCCAAAAAAGATATATTGGTTAGTTAATAAAATAAAAATAATAATAATAATAATAATAATAATAATAATAATAATAATAATAAAGTTCATTGGAACCATGGCCCGCCTCTTGGATAGTAGTTCACACCTCTGCCTGGGTTTAACTGGAGAGCTTAAAAGAAAAGAAAAAAGAAAACTGATACTTTTATCTCACTCCACAGTATTTTGATGTAATTTATCTGTGCAATGAGAATTTTAGAGTTCTCTAGGCTATTCTAATTTGCAACTAAATTTTATGATCACTGTCCCTGACATTTACAGCAAAGTTCTCCACCCTGGCTGCACATTAGATCACCCAGGGGCTAACAAATGCCCATGAGTATACCCCATCCTGGAGATTACAATTTAATTGATACCAGAAGAAAGTAAGGATGAAGATAAGGTATCTCTTGTCTTCAGAGCTTCTCAAGTGGTCCTCATGTAGAAACACGGTTACATGAAGTCCCAGAATGTTGGGATGGCTCTGAGTACCCTGAAGTATACAGGGTGCTGGAGGGGTATTGGGTGTTTGAGAGTTAGTTCTCACCTCACACATCCATAAACAAGAATACTTAGAAAGCATCAGAGAACCAAAAGCACAGTACTGGTGTTTTATCTAAGTCCATGGGTGCTGTGAGCCTGGGACAACATGAAAGAGTGCAGGGTTCCATTCAGAATTCGGGATTACAACTGACCATGTGAAAATGACCCTTTGGAAATAATTCCTATAGTTTAGTGATAGGTTGAGTTGCCAGATTTGACAAATAAAAATATAAGATACAAATGAGTCTTAAACTTCAGAAAAACAACAAATACTTTTTATTATGAATATGCTCCCATGCAACTGAGACATCCTTCTGTCAAATAATTTTTCTGTTTGAAATTCAAATTTTATTGGGCCCTTGTATTTTCTTTGGAAATCCTAGGGATAGAGAGCTTGAGTTTATTTAAATTGCAAGGGATAGTGGGATCTTGGCTGCTATCTCTGAAGAAGATATGGTAAATATCTCCTGTATGCCAGAGAACATAATAAATCCTGTGGAAGAGCCAAATTATCTAAGTTATTTCCCCCCTTATCTCTTAGGACTTTAGAATATATTAATTCAATGATAAGGAAGAGATAATTTGTTTATGACAATAAACTTTCTCCAGTGCCTTGAACTACAATTTAACTCCAAATCCCATTTGTAAGTTACATTGTTCTCTCAGAGTGGAAACACAAGAGAGAACTAAAAACACAAAAACATGTTGAAAATAATGTTGGAGTAATTTTCAATTTCATTTTTCAAATCCATGATTATCTTTTCCCTGGAATACATATTTCTCCCAGTTGTAGGAAAAGTCCTTGGTATTCTTTGAGAGGTAAAATTGACTCACAATTCTCTATCTTAGCTTGATTCAGGGATAGCTGGGTTAAACTTATTGCGATTTAATTTTTTAAATAGGACTTTTCATCTCAACTGTGTGAAAATTCATAGATTAAACAAAGAAATATAATTAGTAAACATGTCTTTTTTTTTTGTGGTACTGGGGATTGAACTCAGAGGCATTCTGCCTCTGAGCTATACCCCCAGCCCTATTTTGTATCCTTTATTTTGAAACAGGGTCTCACTAAGTTGCGGAGTGCCTCACTAGGTAGCTGAGGCTGACCGTGAACCTGGATCCTCCAGTCTCAGCCTCCCAAATGCTGGGATTACAAGTGTGCGCCACCACACCTGGCTAACATAACAGTCTTTGAGTAGAGATTAACATGTTAAAGATTTAGTCGTTGACGTAAAAAATTCCGAAATGCTGTAAAATTATTTTTGAACTCATGTAAAATAAAATTATAATATGCAGAAATATGAAACATTTTTAAATTAAAGACTTTTGGGGAAATTTTTTAATTCAAACATCAAACCCAACACATTTCTAGCACTGAGATTGAAATAATTCCCTTTTAGGAAGTGAAGTGAGTACAGACAAAAAATAGAATTAATATGTTAATATTCATTGGTGATACTGAAGACTACCTGACCAGAAAATATTATTGATTAATCCATAGGAATTCACTTAGAATTTCTGATATCTTCACAGGGCTGTAACATTTAATTAGAGATTTTATCAGTTCTGGACTATTGAAAATATGAACAAAAGAAAAAATACTCTGGAAAATATGTATGGATTATTTAGAAACTTGGGTAAGAAATTGAAGGTCTCGGGGACACAGGTGGTGGTAGAGTTTCTTCTAATCGAAGGTCATGACTTTGGAAGATGAGGAAGGAACTGAGAAGTGAACAGCTGGCTCTGTAGATGGTGTCAAAGAACAGAATTTAGTTTTCTGGACCATGATGCATGCTACTAACTAATGCTCCTGGCAAAAGAAAGAGCACATCTAATGAAGAGTAGGAAGAATGTACTTGGCAGAAGATTTGCTGACCAGAACAAGAAAGCATTGATAGATGAGAGGGAGAGAGCAAAAGGACCAAACAAGCTGTTAAGTTATACCCTGTGGAGGAAATGAGCTGACTTAGGAAAAGTAAAAATAGTGGTGGGGTGATGAGTAAATCAAGGGACAAAAACAACAAAGAAGGTAAAGAAGCAATATTTGTGGTTTTCATATACATATTCAGGTAGTATGGGTAATGATATGATTTTAAATAAGAAGTAATATTTGAAGAATTTCATTGTGACTCATTGGATGAGAACCTTCACTGGGCCATGTGGTGGGAAAGCTACTTTACCCAGAAATTCTAGGGTGTTGCTGCCACCAGCAGAGGTTCCAAACAATACAGAGAATCCTGGGGATGGGGTCTGGGAAGTGGGTCAGTGAATTCACCGGTAAGAGACTCTGGGAGGGACTCGACATGATTCCTATCAATCAATTAAAAGTACTATAGGAATAGTGGGTGCAGTGGTGCAGGAAGGTAATCCCAGTATTTGGGAGGCTGAGACATAAGGCCAGTGTGTAGTAACTTAGTAAGACCATGTTTCAGAATAAAAAATAAAATAGGACTGGGGGTGCAACTCAGAGGTAGAAAGTTCCTGAGTTCAACCCCCAGTAACCCCCTCCACACACACATACTATAAGAAGAGAAAATTAACATTTTCCAAAGAAGTGTAATTTGGTTTCTCCCTTTTCCTTCAGTTTAGGCTATGATTTGTCAAAAATGACAACAAAAACTATGGAACACAACATAGCCCGAGAAATCTGGATCTCTATGGTGGCGAGTATGTGGCAGAGGAAGTGATACTGACCCATGTCAATTGCCACTGGGAACATAGTAGAAATGGACAAATTTGTCATTGGGCAACATTTGGCATTTCAGTGCCATGTGATTCCAATGTTGGTTGTGGGCTTGGTATTTATTTGCTAACCTCACATGGAAAAATTGCAACTTTATTTTCCCTTAGCTGAAGTTCACTTTTATTTTGATTTTTTATTTTTGTCTTCCCAATAGCAGAAAAATTAGTCTGGTCTCTTCCAAGAAAGTACTTTAATGTCACATTAATGATTTCCCAGACATTTTGGGTGGAAACTAAGTCAAAATGAGTGATCAGTCATTTTAGGTTTATAACTCAATGTCATTTAGGATGTCTGCAACCTTCCCCAACCTCAGGGCTGATTTACAGGATCTGAGAATTATGTGGTGCTGTAATGAGAGTGGGGAGGAGGCATCAGTTTCTTTTCTTCTCTGTTTCTTTCTGACATGTATAATTGATCAGTCATGACCTTTATTTACCTTTACTATCTTTGTACTTGCTGATATATTCATGGTTTTATTATGACCCCTGTATGGACTGTGAATACCACTATAGTCATAATATATAATGCTCCTTATGCCTACAGCTTTCTCTCTGTCAATATTCTCACTCTGTTTTTAAAAGCAGGAGTCACGTTAAGATAACCCCAGCACTTCTCTGAAGGTCAGCGGCACATGACCAGCAGGACTTCCCTATTTCTAACCTCACTTTCACTCATTTCTAGACTCCTCTGTGTGACTCTGAGCTAGGGAGTACAGACAGGCTTGATTTGCACAGACACATAGTCATCTAGAGGAGACTCAATCTTCATCCTACCCCATTTATGGTCCAGACCCAAATAAGGAAACAGTGTAGAGCATTTTGTAGAGAGTACACTAGTATCTACTCTCTCATTTTTCAAGTTTCTTCTTTCTCCTTCATTCAGTGGCTCTCATCCATTTTTGTTGGAGGAGGGAACATTGAGGCAGTGGGTAGGAAGGAAAACATGTCTTAGTCTTCTGTTACAAAAGAATACCAGATGAAGTAGCTTATATACTATAGAAATTTATCACAGTTCTGGAGGCCAAGATCAAGGCACTGGCAGATTTGGTGTCTGGTGAGGGCTTGCTTTGTAGTTCACATATAGTTCTTTCTCAATATATTCACATGGTGGAAGAGGCTGACTAGCTTTCTGAGCTGCTTTTTATAAGGGAAGTAATCACAGCCATAAAAGCTCTACTCTCCATCTCCCAAGAGCCCCACCTCAATTATACCATCAACTTGGGTGTTAGGATTTCAACAAAGGAATCTTGTGGGGTACATAAACATTCACTCTATAGCACTTTCTTAGCAAATCTTACTCCAAGATATCAATTGTAAAAATAGATTTTTCTTAACAAAGAAATAGACATTTTTTTTTCCCTTTTAATATTACTATCCTCCTTTCTTCAGGCAATACTCAACTGGGAAGCGTCAAGTGTCCAAGATACATGCATGGAAGAAAAGAAACAGACATTCTTTTCTATGGTTTGAATATGTTTCTTAAAATTCATATGTCGAAACCAAATCCTCAAATTCAAGTGATATTTAGAAGTGAGATCTGTGGTGGTAATTAGGTTGAGATAAATTCATCAGTAGGGACCCATCTTAAAACTGGAGGTTTTAGAAGACGAGGAAAAGAGACCTGATGTGCTCTCACTCTTGCCACATGATAACGCAGCAAAAAGGCATTCACCAGATGTGAGCTTCTTGACCTTAGATTTCCCAGCACCCAGAACTGTAGGAAATTTCCTTTTTTTAATAAAGTACCCAGTGTGCGATGTTATTTTACAGCAACACAAAACAGTTTTATATATCATACTACAATACCTACATTTTAATTTGTTAGATTTATATTCTGAAATTTGTATATTATAGATAAAACATTCATAAACATGCTTTCTCATTACTTGGGTACATCCAGAAAGGCATATTTATTAGGAAGATGAACTCTTAATCTCTCCAGAAGTTTCTTTCAACAGTGGAGTTATCTCAAGAAAATTAATCTAATTCTTATTTCCTTTATCTGTACAATATAAATAGTAAATTGTACCTATTTAGTTCATGAAGCTTTTCCAGTGAGTTTTTGGAAAATATTTAACTTAGTACTGGAAAAGTGGTAATTCCTCAAAATTCATCAGCAGCTAATCTTGTACCATCATAAGAATGGGATCTTGGGTAGGATTAAAAATAAGAGAGAGAAACAGAAGTGAATAGTTTTGGGTCACATTTTATAGGGTTGTAGCTCAACTTGGTTATTCCAAGGTGAGTTAGAGGCAAGCTTATCTTAGGATCTTACTCCTCCATTGCCATTTTCTTCCATCCTATCTTGAAGGATTTTAGCACATGGTATATGTTCAATAAATATCAGAATGTAGGCATAATAAGTATTTCCTTATTTGTTTTCTACTTTTAAAATATGTTGCATTTTCTTTCATGTCTAAGAGGAATGATAACAGCCTAAAAGAGAAGTCATGGAGAAAAAAAAAAATTAAAGAAGTATGAAGAGCATTTTTAGTTGAATAGTGGTTGGTATTTGGAGTTTTAATAGCAATTCATAGATTGATCTGTGATATAATTAAATAATAGTGATGGGTTAAAGAAGAATAAATCTGGCTGAGCTTATTGTTTGCTTACATGAAAAATGAATGAGAGACTAAAATAATATTTAAACACCAACATTCTTATTCTAATCTGCAACTTTCTTGGCTTCAGTGACTCAGGGATTATGCCTAAGGACTAGGAATTCTGTAAGTGGAGGTGGGTGTAGTGACAAAGTTCTTTAGTAGAGTAGGATTGCAAAATTAATTATCCTCCCCCACGCCGGACCCTCAACCGCGAGGACCCAATGGAGACAATAATCACGTGTTGTTGGTTCAAGCTTCTTTTATTGTACCTCTCTCCCTCTCTCTCTCTCTCTCTCTCTCTCTCTCTCTCTCTCTCTCTCTCTGTATCTCTCTCTGGGACTGAGGACATTACCCAAGCAGTAACAGTAACAGTAACAGTAATCGTTCTCTAACAGCAACTCTAACATAGTAGTAGTCGTCTCTCTCAGGGCGAGAGGTGGAGTACTCTTAAAGCCAACCAGGGCTTGAGCCACGAGGTGCCTGCACACAGCTCTCACCTGGGAGCATTCTCAGGCCACGGGCTCTGGCGTGCTGGTGCATGCGCTCTAGCATGGCGCAGCCATAGGATGTTACCACCTGCAGCTGCTCCTGGCACTCTGCCAGGCGCCATCCTGAAGCGAGGTCTAGCCGGGCCCAGCTAAGACCCCCAACAATTAATGACTTCCCTCCTCTGAGAATTCTAGCCACAAATGGGTGGGAAGAATGGTAATTGCATAGAATATCTCCTAGAAAAACATTTAAAAATAATTGTGAATATAACTTTTGCTGATTGATTCCTCTCTTTTCAGTGTCTATGGAAGAATGAAGACAATTACAGTTTTTTTTCTCCCAAATTATTGTGGAATTTCTGATAACAAAGTATAATTGGTTTCTAGTATAATCAACAGAAAGTGATCATGACTAAAAGTGAACTTGGTAAAGCATGTTTGGGAGTTCACATAAATTCTAAGGAGATGGGAGAAGGTTTGAGACGGGCAGGGCCAATGGGGATGTGCAGGACCATAATCCAGATGTTGCCATAGAAACTATCTAGTCCTTGAACAACAGATGCTGTGCCTGGCAGAAGGAGTACATACCAGAAGCTGTGGGAATTGAAGCACAAAATCATAAAACTTAGGGGATTTTTGTTTCTTTAAAGTATTTTAGGCCATAATTACATCAATAGGATGTATAAAATTGCCTTGTTTAAAAGTAGTTGAATTAAATACCATTACTCTTAAAAGTTAAAACAATAATTGCAATTATTGTAATATAGAAGGATATGAATTGGAAAAATGTGGGAAAGAGAGGCAACATTATCAAAATTTAGAGCTATAAGCCAGGCATGGTGGTACATGCCTGTAATGTCAGTATTTGGGAGGCTGAGGCAAGAGAATCACAGGTTTGAGGCTAGCCTCTGTAACTTAGTGAGGTCCTCAGAAACTTAATGAGACCCAGGTTCAAAATAAAATAGGGATGGGTGTGTGTGTGTGGCTCAGAGGTAGAAAGCACCTGGGTTCTTGGTCCTGGGTTCAAGACCAAGAAAAGAAAATTAGAGCTATTATTTTTTCAGATTGCATAATATAACATGTGAGGCTATAATACACATACTGCCCTGTAACCTGCATCCACTAAAGAATACATTGTAAAGGCTGGGAATGTAGCTCAGTGGTAGAGTACTTGCCTAGCATGTACATTGTCCTGGGTTCAATCTCTAATACTAAAAACAAACAAACAAACAAACAAACAAAATATATATATATATTGCATACTTTGATTTATGTCAATACATATAATTTTAGTTTATATTCTAAAGGCTTCACAGCATTTAAATGTTTAAAAAAACCTTATTCAATCAATCCACAACTGATATTTAATTAGTCTGTTTAAAGATATAATTTTATGACACTCTTTCACAAATTTTAAATGCTTATATGAGTTTCTATGGGGCAAACTCCTAGGAGTTAAATTATTGAGCCAAAGGTGAAGGCATATTTAAAAATTTGAGCTATTACCTATTGGCCATGTTGGAAAGTTGACCCACTTTACAATCATACCAACAGAACACGAAGGGTCCAAGTTCCTTGTTACTTGGATGCATTTACTATTATGTGGAGGAAACATTCAAAAGAATTTTGTGTTTCAGAAATGGCTGAGTAGATCCATCAAGCTTGCTAAGTGACCCCCTCCATATATCTGAAGCCAAGGAACAAGATATAATATTTTCTATGTTTTAGGTATTTTCTAAAGCTTCTGTTAGTGTAATTTATCAAAATAACTAAAATCATGGCACCAAAGTAAAAGTTTTTTAAAAAGGTTAACATTTAACAAATACTACATACCAAATTATAAGTCTTGTTTTTTAATCAGATGAATATTTCTTACCTTAAGGATGACTTAGTGCTTAAAATTTCAGGATAAATTTTCTTTTTATAGGGAACTTGAAAGAAAATTTAAACAAAATGTTGTTTTCTTTAAAAGAACAGAAGACCTTTTAAAGAACTTAAGTTTTCCACACAAGTCTAATTACTTTCCTTTGCAAATAACATGGTGGGCTAAAAATGAAAAAGTGAAATGTAAGAAAAAGGTAAATGGCACAAATTAGTTTTTATAGAAATTTAAAAATTTGTGACAGAATAGTTGTATGTTGTATATAAATAGTTCAGTCATTTCTACATTGTTTTAAATTTCACTGGATAAACTAGTTATTTGTATTGGCATTTTTATACAAATGCAGTAATTCTGCAAAAATAGCTTTCTTGACACTGTGTTGCTGAAGTGCAGTTTTCATTAATGTAATCAATTATATATCCTACACAGAGATAAACATATGTGTTAATTGCATCTGGTATTTCAATTGCATTTATATTTTAGCAACAAAAATGACACTTTATATTTTTAAAAAACATATAGGTAGTTATTCTCTTTATGTATTGAATTTTATCTTGGTCTAGACATCATATAAAAGTTGTTACTGCATAGTTGAGTACATCTTTAGGATGCAAAAAAATAAAAGTGGCACATATTTGAAAAGGGAAGAAGCTATTTTTAGTCATATATCTGTTACAATTCCCAATTGTAGTCAGGGAAGAAAGCATATTAAAGATTTGTTTTAAATATAATATTGTGTTTTAAAGGATAGAAGTCAAGAGGACAATAGGACCATTCATACGGTCACAAAAATCAATTATTTTTAGCCTCTTTTTTCATAAGGGTATAATATTTGAATGAGTGTCCTGGTATGGTGGAAAGAATATGGAATTTGGGCTCATATATACACACCTGGATTATAATTCTGATTCTTTTGCCTTTTACCAGCTGAGTGAGTGTGATCAATTTACCTCATTGAAGCTTATTTTCCTCATTTCTTTTTAGCAAAGAAATAATAGCTTCTGCAAAGGGTCGATGTATAAGAGAATGCACATGAATCACTTCAGATAGTATCTATTACATAATAGATTCCTAGTAAATATTACTGTCCTCCTGTCTCGACAGTCCCTACTCCAAACCTTACCTTTCAAGGTAGCATATCATAACAGTTCCATGAGCATGACATCTGCATGCAGCAAGTGTCCTTTACTCTCTGTATCAAAGCAGAGATCCTCACAGGGTAGTTACTACATCCTCTGTGAACCGCAGGGCAGAAATCCAGTGAAGCCTTAGGAGTTCTTTGGTGATTATTCCTTTGTTGCTGTACTAGTCATGTTTTATTTAAATAAGGAATCTTAATATTCTTAGTGCAAATGTCATGTTTTAATATTGTTACTTAAAGGAATTCACCTAAAAGTACAAACTATTTTTTTATGTTCTTCCCATACCGAATTGTTACTTAAAGGAAAATGATTTTATCTTCTCTTTGTGAACATTATAATTATAGAATACTATTAAGGTATTTTTAGATGAGATTGGGCAAGTTCTGGATGCTATGGCTGTAGACCATTGAGGTGCTTTCTATAATATACTTTTATTGGTGCATTGTAATTATGCATCACAAATGAGGTATAGAGTGATAGGAACATACAATTAAGGTACTTTCAACATTTCCCTCGCAACTATTATGGAATCTTCTTACTCTTTTTTTTACTGTTTCTTGTGAATAATCACCTCTTGAACACCATTGCTCTATTTATCTGCTGTGAATCTGTTAAGTGTTACTTAGAGAAGTCATATCTATACAGAGTAGGCCCCCAAAACAACAGATTGTTTATGAAAAGGTTATAATTTCTCTGTGGCTGTCCTATAGGATCCTTGTAGCTTCCAGGGGCTCTTCAACATCTCCTTTGTTGTCTATAAGAACTTTGCCCCACCTTTCACCTCTTTACTCACAAAAGACCATTTTGCTCTATCGATGACTTTCAACTTGCCTCCAGCCTTCAATCCACTCTATGCCTTACTGTCTATCCCAGGCCTGGTGGAGCCCCATGAATGTCAATTGTTGCTAAGTAAAGAAAACCCAACCCCGGCTCTAGAGGTGACAGAGAGGAAGTAATCGCCAATGATATGCCTGCGACTTCTTGTTCATAGCATTCTCACTTTGTTGTAAGAATTTTGTTTTGTTTTTGTTTAGATACCTTAATATTCTAGTCTTTATATTAACTTCTTTATCTTAGTCTATATTTGTTTTCACATTGAGGACAGGGACATTCTGTCAGGGAGTATTTAAAGAATGTTGGGTGAAGCAGGGAACATAGCGTGAGTACTTATATGTGCCAGATATTCTTTCTCACAACAATTATCTAATTTTCCCATCAATACAGGGAGTCAGTATTGTTGTTCTTTTATACAATAGCTAATGGATCTTTTAGGACCTAAGTCATTTGCCCTGGGTGACACAGCCAACAAGTGGCAGAAGTATGATATGAACTCTTATCAACTTGATGCCAAGTGGAAAGTTTTCTACTCAGGCTTCAATATTAGAATTATTAAAATGCTGATTTTTATAATTACTTAAATTGACCACTGCCTTAGGAATACAGTGAGAATGGGAAATAGTAGCACCACAGGTCACACCCTTCCGATGTCCCCCCTATCACTCAGGCTGGAGAGTGACTCTTGGGGACTGTTTCACAGCTGGCTCTTCCCTCTGCTCCATTTTGACTAGGTTGGTGGTGGTTCCTGGTTATCCACCTTACTATCATTCTGAAGAGCTCGTGTACACACTGCTAGGTGACCATACCTGACTCATCGATGCTGTTACTTCCACTGCACCTGCACTTAGGATGGTGATGGTGTCTATGCCTCAACAGTGAGAAGTAGGTCTGAGTAGGTGACTTACAATGCTTGTGCCATACTCCAGCTCTCAACTTTCCACACAATAATGTCGATGCTGTGCTGAAGCTATTGATTCTGGGTGAGCAACTTTATATAGGGTCACAGAGTCAGCAGATGAGTTGGCTTTCCCCTCCTCCTATAGTGGGAATGCCTCTCTAGGAGAGGGTGATGATGATGATTTTGGTACTAGGGATTGAACCTAGGGGACTTCTATCTCCAGAGAACACCACTAAACCACCAGCACTTTAAAACTTGTTTTCTTTTAATTTTGAAGCAGGTTCTAGCTAAGTTGCTGAGGCTGACCTCAAACTTGCCATACTTCTATCTCAGTCTTTCAAGTACTGTGATTATAGGCATGTGTCACTGCCCTTGGTTTCTAGGATTTTACTATACTTGACTTGTGTTTGTGTGTGTGTGTGTCTGTGTGTGTGTGTGTGTGTGTGTGTGTGTGTGTGTGTGTGTGTGTTAGGTGTTAGGGATTTAACCTAGGGGCATTCTGCCTCCATGCTATACCCCCAGGCTCTTTTATTTTTTGTTTTGAAACAGATTCTCACTAGGTTGCTGAGAGTCTTACTAAATTATAGAAGCTTGTTTTAAACCTGTAATCCTCCTGTCTCAGCCTCCCAAGTACTGGTATTATAAGTGTGTACCACCATGCCTGGCTGTGTTTCCCTTTAATTTAATTCTTTTCAGAAATTGTTTTACTTTCTACTTTTAATTATTTCTCCACACCCTCTGTTTTTCTTTACCTTCTTTCTGTCCACTGCCCAACCCCAAGTTGAATTTAGAGATTAGACTTCTTTTTTTTTAAATTTATTTTTTATTGTAGTAATTCGTGCAATATAACATACATCTTTGTTAAGTACAAGTTGTTAACAACATATTTGCACACAATTCTCATTTGACCCCTTCCCCAATTCCCACCCCGCTCCCTCGCCCTCCCTCCCCCTCAGGTTCAGTTCAGTGAGTGACCTTGATATGATTGTATAAGTACATCATGTGCCTTAGGGTGTCCCAAAGAAGTTGATTTAATTGTAGTGGATGCATGGGACAGAGATTGGACTTCTTTAAGTTACCCTTCAAAATTTTCAGAACCTTAATAAATAAGCATGGTGGCATATGCCTGTAATCCAAGTACTTGGGAGACTGATACAGGAAGATCACAGGTTTGAGGATAGCCCCAACTTAGCAGCCTAGTGAGACCAGTTTTGAAACAAAACTAAAAAGGGCTGGGGGTGTAGTTTGGAAGGAGAATGTCTGTGGGTTCAGTCCCCAGTAATACACACATACATACAATAAATAAAGTTGTATCTTAGTGGTCAGATACATTTCTTGCTCCACAGTGACCCTCTGATGAAGCAGGCCCGTTGCTTTGACTTGAGTCCTTTCATCTTCTGCCCCAAATGTTCAATTATCCTGAGGGAAACAGCGTCTGCAGATCAGCTCGCTTGTCAATATTTGCTGGGTTACTTTAAAAGAGCAATTTAATTTGTGGCTAAGACTGATAGAATTTATAAATGCTATTAGAAGCTCAATGATTAAAGTTCAGGAAAACGGCATTTCCTACTTGCACACCAAATTGTGGTTTATTTTGGAGCCAGTGGTCAGCTCCTCAAGTGGGAAGTGGGCTCAAGCTGAAATCCCACCCGCTCAGGTCTCTAGATTGGGGCCAGTCAATTGATTGAGGAGAGGCGACTAGGAGTCCATTCTTGGTCTTCTGGGAAAGTCTCTGAGAGGAACTGCTGAATAAGAAATGAAATTAGGCCACTTTAGATCTAAGAACACTTTTTGAGTGGCTATCAGGAGACCAGTCAAGTAAAACATGGTTTATCGCTTCTGGGAGCCCGAGGCCTATGAGACAATGAAGCTCCGACTGGGGAGAAGCTTCGAGCTGGGGAGCCAGAAATTGTCATGCACTCACAGACTGGAGACTGGGTCACTCATGCATTGGAGCATTCTGAGAGCATTTGTTGAACTCCCAGAGATGCTGTGCTCTGCCCTGAGAATACAAAGGCAAAAAAACCCCTAATGTTTGTTCTAAGGAAGTCAGAATTAACATCTTCTCAGAACCAACAATGGATAGAACATGGTTTTTATCGATTTTTGCTTATTATTTAATTCTTCAAACAACTCTCAAAAGTGGGTATTATTAACTTGATTCTATAGATAAAAATCAAGATTCAATAAAGTATGGGACTGGGATTGCAGTCAAGACTACTTTCAACACTAGAATTCTCCTAGAAAGGCAAAAAGGTACCTGTGGAAAGTGTATGGTGAATTTTCAAAGTTTTGAATATAAATTATAGTGGAAGCTTATGAGGACATGACCTGTTTGGTGTTATTCTAGCTGGATTTCAAAGAATAAAATAGTTGATCAGGAAAAGAAATGCACTCTGAAAGGGAGGGCTTGATCTATACATTGTAGCAGTGTCTTAGTGGGTAAAACTAGGTGGGTTGTTTGTAAGGGTTATTTGTCTCTGCTCCCTCCTGTGGCTGAAACATCTGCATTTATATTTTAGGTATTTAGAATTGGTTATATAATTTGTGGGGCCCCTTTTCCAGGAATTAAGAATTTTAAGGCAGCCATAACAGAGCATTAAATCAAATAGAAAGTCCTTCTGAATTTCCATGAAATGGCCTTACTGATGAAGTAAAAGCCACATCAGAACTATGCAGAAATATTCTACTTACTTTTATTGACCTTTTTGTAGGTTATGTAAGTTACAACTCCAAGTCATCTTATATATGTATACATATGGCAAAATGTATCCACATGGAGTTCATTAGAAATACACATATGTTTTTCTAAGTATGTTTATTATATCTTAGCAATTTTATGGACTAGATGGGACTTCAATTTTTTTCTTTTTCTGTCATTAATTATTTTATTCATGTAAATACCTAAAAGGAATAACATAGTGAACAATAATTGAATTATAATGTCGCTTAAGAAGAACAGGTTTAAAATATAATTCAAATATCTTGTGGGATATACCTTGATCATATTCTCCATTCCAATCTCACCTGAGGGTACTGTTACACATTTGGTATTTTGATATTTATTTATATTTTTTCTGTATTTCTATGCCCCTTAAGTATTCAGAGGAATTTCATTCATATAACAAATGCATATTGAACACCTATTACGTGTTCATTGTGTCCTGTGTTCTAGAGGATACAGCAGGAAAACAAAACCTATTAATAGTATTAACAGAAACCACAAAAATGCTCTGATTTTGTACATTTTTAAGTTTATTATTGCCTGTGTGACACAAAAGTACACTAGGATAGAAAATGTGCCATGGTTTTGGATTTAAAGAGTCATCAATATCAGTTCTCTCTTGTTTGTTTATAAATTTACTGAGACTCTAGAGAAAAATGTCAACTTCCCTCCCTCTCCCTGGAACTAGGAAGATGATTCTAAGTACACCAAAACTAGAATGAATTGTCACAATAATACTAGAATAAAAAAGCCACAAGTGTGTGGTTGAGCTCTACTGGATGTTAAAATATATCACAAAACTATAGAATTAAGTTAGTAGGTTAGTTGAATAAATAGATGAATGGAAAAATGTACATGAAAATTTAGTATCTGATAAAGGTGGTATCTCAAATCTAAGAAGTAAAGATGGAACTTTTAAGAAAATACAGACATTTGAAAATTTTGGAGAGATACTTGTAATTTCTGAAAGGAGTGCAAAATGGTACAATACTATGGAGAATTGATAGATTAATATTGTAATGCTTTAATCCTTTTTCCTAAAAGTTTTGTAGTATTTCACATTTAAATCTGAGGTCCTTTTTAAGTTAATTTCATGTAAGGTGTGAGTTTGTCAGGTTTTCCTTTATTTTTTAACCTATGAATGTCCAATTGCACCTATATCATTACTGAAAAGACTATCCTTCCTCCAATGAATTACTTCTGTACTTTTGTAAAAGATCAGTTGGGTATATTTGTGTGGTTCTATTTCTGGGCTCTCTATTCTGCTTCATTGATCTATGTGTCTATTCCTCTGTCAATACCATGCTGTCTCAGTTACTGTGACTATATAGTAAGCCTTAACTTTGAGTAGAATGATTCTTCCTCCTTTATTATTTTTAAAAATTGTGTTAGCCAGTCTAGATCCTGTGACTTTCTATAATACATTTTAGAATAGGTCTAGCTATGTTTCATTTTTAAAACCTTGTTAGCAGTAGTTTAAGTTTTAAAGTTAATTCTGCTATTTTTATACTGGTTCTCCTTATACTATTGGATAAAATAACAAATAATTATCATAATCTAATAAAGTAATATTTTAGTGAGTTAGATATATGCGAGAATAAAAGGAGAACGTATAATGTTTATATTGTGTGGCAAATACCAAGACAAAGCCATGAATTTTAAATACATAGCTCCATCCATTGAAATAGCTGAGAAACAGTTTCACCGTAGTACTGACGATTATTCACGGCACAAGGGTTGTGTCCTCTAGTACTATTTCTCTCCCTGGAGACATGGCTGACTTGAAATGTAGGTCAATGAAAGTACAAGGTGGTCCTTACACATATGATTATGCCAGAAATCAAGGAGGCTTCAAAGATTAGCGGGGTCATGTTAAAGAACATAGGACTCAGCCCAAAGAAGCTCCCAATGGCCCAAACTGTGACAATATGCATAAAAAGAACAATTATGATTGTTAGAATTATATGTACTGTGAAAATTATTGGGGGTGAGTGAGAGAGAGAGCCATGGAAATTAATTTGGCAAAATAATAGTCCTTCCTACCCTAGAAAAGTTCACACCCTGGTCCTTGAAGTCTGATGTTACCTTTCAGGTTAAAACGGTGACACGAAGGATATGAATGTGGATGTGATCAGGATAAAGGAACTTATTGGAAGGCAGGTCTGTCACAGGGTAAAAGATGCAACAACACAGCAGAGATCAGAGTTTCATGAACCACGGAAGGCAAAGAGCCTCTAGAAGGTGGTAAAGGCAAGGAACAGATTCTCCTCTAGATTCTCAACTCTGCTGACCCGTTTTAGACTTCTAACCTCCAGAGCTGCAAGATAATAAATTTGTGTGACTTTAAGTCACTAAGTTTATGATAATTTGTTAGAGCTGCAAGAAAAAATGAAAAGTTTTACAGTTACAGTAGCCTGCTCACTTATTTTTCTGTGAGATAATGTAAAGATCAGTTTTACCATGATTTGAATTGAACTAAGTACTTGGACTTGAAATTTACAGAAAATACAAGGGCAAGAGGAACAAGTGACAAAATCTGGAAATAAAGTCTATTGGTCAAGTTTTTTTAAGGGTGACATGAAGGAAGATTAGAGTTGCCACTAACCACATTAAGGAAATCTGAGGACAGTACCAGTTTGGAAGTCACCTGGGAGAGGTTTTGAGCATGTTAAATTTAGGTAGATATTAGATTTCCAAACAGCTATGTCAGAGGAAAGTTGTATACATGAATCTGGAGTCCAGGAAAGGGCCAAGATTATATAGGAGTCACCGGTATACTGACAGTATTTAAACCCTAGAAAAGAAGAGACAGTGGAAATTGTCTTAGGGAAGAAAATGTCTTAGGGAACTGTCTTGTGACCTTCCACCATCAGCAGATCTTGAAATAATTGGGGACAGAAACAATACTGATAATTTGCCGGTGATGTAAGAAGACATCTAGGAGCTTGTGATGTTTAGAGAAGCAAATGTGATAAGTATTGGATGAGGTAGAAAGTGATCAAATGTAATTAATTTGTATCAAAATGCTGTATAGTACATGCACTTTTGAAAAATGGGTTTTCACTCAAGTTATATGAGATTTATTCAGGATGACATGTTAAATCTTGTTTATTTTTGGTGTTTTAGAATTCATTATTTGAGTGTTTCTCAACTTGTTTTTCTATTGATGACTTTTTACTGTGTAAAAATTGCTCTATGAACGTGTTTGCAACATGTCTTATCAAAGCTTCTTTAGACTGTAGGAATACAATTGTGGAGTCATAGGGGACATACATTCAACCTAACTATATGCTGTCCTTGGTGTCTGTGGGGGATTGGTTCTAGGACCTCCTTTACATGTCAAAATATATGGATGCCTTTGTTCATGATGTGAATGGTGTCATATTTGCATATGACCTAACCACATCTTCATGTATACTTAAATCTCTCCTAGATAATTTAGAGTAACAAATACTATATACGTTCTATGTAAATAAATAGTTGTTACCAGTATTGTTTAGGGAATAATGACAGGGAAAATAAGTTTGTACATATTTAATACAGATTCGATTTTTAAATATTTTGATCCATGGTTGGTTGAGTCTGCATATATGGAACTCATGAATACAGAGGGATGACTTGTGAGCCACTTGATTTTTTTAAGTAAAATACTCATTTTCATTGTTTGTATTTGGGGTTGGAAAAATTTTTAGTTTTTATTGGTGCATATTATGCATAATATTGAGTTTTATTTTGGTATATTTATACATGCATATAGTGTAATTTGATCAATTTCACTCCCAGTTCTTTCCCCTGCCCTCCCTTCACTCCCATTACTTTCCCTTGCCCTAATTTCCTCCCTTCTCTGACCCCCTTGCTCTGGTGGTAATATGAATTTATATTCCCATAGCAGCATATGAAGATTTCTGTCCTTCACTGCACTTTGTCAGACCTTAAAATATTTGCCAAGTTAATGGATCTGTAATAAAATCTAATATTCTAAATTTATATTTTCTTTCTAGTGACGTTGTACCTTCTTTTCATATTTGGGTTTATCTGCCATGTGCTAATTACTAATATAGCTTGCTCATATTTCTATTTTTTATCTCTTAAAAATTGCCTGTAGGAGGTATTTATGTATTTTGGATATTAATCTCTTAATAAATATATGTATTGCAAATATATCTTCCTTAAGCCCAAATCACTCACTAATTAATTCACATTTTATAGAAATATATTATGAACAGAAAGTTACAATTTTGTAACATTATGAATAGAAATTTACAATTTTTGTGATGAAATATTTTTTTCTATATATGTGTTTGCATTTGTGAAATATAATTGATAATAACGCCTACCTCACAATATTGTGAAGATTCAGTGATATGATGCCTGTAAGGCACTTAGCACATAACTGCTGAATTTGGGGGTCATAGAGTTTAGTAACTATTTGCTGTTATTATTATTATTATATCCTTTATTATATACAGAGCTATTGGGTGAAAGAAAAATAATTTTATATGTAGGACATGAGAATGAAATGACTGTTCTGATTTACAGTTCCAACTGTCATATATCAATCTCCAGAAATCTGTGGGACTATTTCTGGGCTCACTAGTCTGCTCCAGTAACACCGTAGTTTAACTATTAATACAGCAGTATAATAAATCTTGATGTGAGGAGTATATCTCACCTTAATTACTTTTTCTTCTCAAAACAGTTTTGGCAACTTGAATCCTTTTGCTTTTCTGTAAAAAATATAAAATCAAAATGACAAGGTGCCGGGCAGAAGACCTGGGAACAGGAGAGATTCAAAAAGGCCATCTGTATCACCTGAGGTGGGGGAAGGTAAGCAGGGAGGTGAGAGCCCAGTGGGCACCAGGAAACAGGGCCCACCAGCCCACAAGATAACAATTCAAATTAAAGATTGAAATTGGGCAAAAAGGCATTGGTCCCCTAAGACCCAATTCTGGCTCACATGAGTATGGGAGCTGCCAACTCTGAAATCGATCAGGCAAACCATCTGCCCGGAGATACAGGTTAGAAGCGGTATTTTAGTCTTGAATCTGAAGGCAATAAACTCAAACAGAACTTCTGCTTCAATTAGGAAGCTGCATTCCTTCTTGTTGGGGCAATACACCTTTGCCTTTGATTAGATAAAGTCCAAATGCATAATGAAGGGTAATCTGCTTACTTAACGTCAATGGATAAAATACCTTTTAGTAACATCTAGATTAGTGTTTGACTAAATGACTGGTCACCATAGTCTAGTCAAATTGAAACATAAATTTAATCATCACACTTGTCTAAGAGACCTCTCAAATTTAACAGAATTCCTGATTAGTCCTTCGAAACAAGTTTTCTCTCAGTATTTCCTACTATCTGCTATTCAGTCAAAAAAAGTTCAAGTTATCCTATATTTCATTTTATCCTAACATAATAAATATTCAATCCTCCAGCAAGTTCTGCTACATGCAAAATATCATATACCTGGACCTGGGCTCACCACTTTCTTGGCTACTGTGTTAGTCAGCTTTCTGTTACTGTAACAAAGTACCAGAGATAATAAACTTATAAATAAGAAAGGCTTGTGTTAGCTCATGCTTTCAGAGGATATAGTCAATTATTGGTTAACTTTTGGGCCTGTGGCAAGGCAGCACATCAGTGCAAGAAATGTGCACTAGAGCAAAGCTGCTTACCTAGTGGAGGTTGGAAAGAGAAAGAGAGCTAGGAAGGGGATGGAGTCACACTGTTTCCCCTTCAAGGGCATACCTCAGTGACCTCAGACCTCCCAGTAGGCCCTACCACTTAAAGGTTCTGACTCCCAATAGGACTAAGCCTTTTAACACATGAACCTTTAGAGGACACTCCAGATGTAGATGATAGTAGCTACTATCTTAGCTAAAACCCACCTGGATTTTTACAATAACCTCCTAATATACTCCCTGTCTACTTATATATTTCTTATGATTTATTACTGTGCTGTGGATCAGAAATACACCCACACATGCACACACACACACACACACACACACACACACACACATACACACACACACACACACAATTTTCTCCAAGCATAAGAACCTACAATGTTCTTATTCCCATTACCATCTGAATAGTAACAAAAATACCTATTACCCTCATCTGGATACCAGGCCTACCTGATCTGACTCTTCCCTGTTCTTTAAACTTAGTTTGCATAATTCTCCCTTTCCCATACTTTCATCCTACTTCCCAAGGAGGTTCTTTCTCTCAGGTCTTAATATTTACGTTTTGCATTTCCTGAAATTCTCTGCCCACAAATGCTGTAATGTTTCCTTATAAAATTTTTGCTTACTTCTTCTGCAGAGTTGTTACAGACCAAACTTCCTAATGAGAACAACCATATTGATGCCAAATCAAAACCCCAAACACAGCAATACAGTTTCAGGTATCAGAGAATAACCAAGGCAGTCACAATGATAAGGGCCAAGATATCAGAAAGAAGGAAATTGCATGAGTGAGTTGTCTTTCTGTAGAGGTTGCCATAACAAAATACCATAGATCTGATGATTTCAATAGCACAAATGTAATTCTCATAATTCTGGAGACTAGGATCTAAGATGAAAATGCTGGCCAATTCAAGTTCTAGGGAGGGGTTCTTTATAATTTATAGGTGGCTGCTATCTTACAGTGTTCTTACCTCAGAAGACAAGGAGAGAGAAAAAGAGAGAGGGGGAGGAGAGAAGAGAGAGGAAAGAGAGGAGAGAGAAAAAA
>PVLC010020720.1:0-28911 GCA_004027655.1 Graphiurus murinus | reverse complement strand
AGGCAGAGAGTTGCCCACTACTAGTTTATGTCTCTGGACTCTCCCCTGGGTCTGGCTGCGTCTCTGACTCTGCTTTTTGCTTTAGCAGTCTAAAAGCCAGGCCTTTCCTGAGCCCCTGTGTGCACTGGGTTCCTCCACCCTTCTGGCCCTGTCTAGGCTCTAGCAGGGCGGATGGCTGAGTCTATCCTTTGTTTTGTGACTCCTGCACCCTGCACCCGAGGTGCGCGTGGCTCGACTTACGTCTCCCTGCATTTCGGCCTGTTCCTGTTCTTATGGCTGGGGACGCAAATGGACATTGATGGTCTGTGTAGCTAGCAGGAAGTTGGTGGGAGGGGCTGGCGGCAAAGATGTCAGCCTCTGTTCCCAGCGTGTGCAGGCTCGGTTCTCTGCTGTTCGGCCTGTTCCACCTCCTGGACAGCTGGGGGCGCAGTCAGACAATGATAATTTGGATAGCTGAGAGGAGGATGGTTGGGAGGAGCTGGCGGCTAAGATGGTGGGAGCCTCGCGCTGGCTCCCCCAAATCTCCCGATCTCCACCCAGGCGCTCCAAATTCACGCCCAGGCTTCAAACACTCCCTCTCTTCTCCCAGTCAAGAGGCTGGGCTCCCGGCCGATCTGCTTCAGGCTCACTTTTCCATCCCTGGAGCAGAGCGCGGAGGCTGACCTGCCTGCTCGGCCTTCCCGGGTTGCTGAGGGGCGCAGGCTGGTGATAGTCTGGCCAGATGGCAGGTAGCTGGTTGGGAAGGGTTAGCAGGGGAGATGGCGGGCCGCTGCTCCACAGCACGCCGGCTCCCGCCGATTCGCCCTGCCCCTCCCGGACTCAGCTCCTCCGCTCCCGCCTCAGGCCCAGGCCTCCGCCAAGAAGCTGCGTCCCACTTCAGGCTCTGGGCGGTCACAGTTCCGCGCTGAGGCGATGCGCCGGGACAGACCCCAGACCCGTGGGTGCCCACGCTGAATTCTTGTGGGATTATTATAAAATTAAGGTGTGAAGCTTCCTTGTGCTCCCTCTGACCCAACTCGTGGTGCATATGTTGTGCTAAACACTGGTTACTTTGGGCTCAACAAGTTTTTACTGGTCCATAAATTATGTGGTTTGGAATGAAGTTTTGATTTGTGAAGAAACTCTGTGAGATTGAAGTGTTGGGTGGTTTTATGGAGGATCTTAATGATCATGGACTTCAAGTCAGCTTTACTAAATACGAAAAGAATCCTCTCCAACAAGAGTGGCTCAGATTCAGTGATTACACTGTTGTGTCACTCTGCACATCAAGACAAAAATCACCTCTTACTCTCATTTAATCAGTGAGAAACCTAAGGGACAGAAAGTTTAGGCGTCTTGCTAAGTTGAGAGGCAGGAGGTGGTAGACAGGGGATGGAAACCTAGGTGTCCACAATTCTAAAATCTGCATCTTTATGTTCCCTTCCAAAACTCTTTAGACCTACACCGCTGGAAGTAGCAGAAAGACTCAAATCCAAAGAACCTCTAGAAAAATCACTCAACAAACAGCACAGTGAGAGCAGCACAGGCACATATAGGAAGCAACGGCATTTTTAGCAAAAACAAAGATGAGAAAGGCTTATCTGAAGAATGTGTGGCTCACAAGTCACATTAAGAATGTTTGAAAAATTACACATGACTTTTTGGCAAATCATTTACAGGCAGCTTTAATGATTTTGACCTTGGCAATAGATATTTGGAAGGGATCAATTTCCATTGCCCTACTTGCCAGTGGAAATAAGCATGCGTGTCTTGGATCGGTTTAGAGAAACGGAATGTGGTATGGCAGGTGTCAGAGAGACTGCACAAGGGGAAAGGGTCCCATATCTAAACCTTGAGTCAGTTCGTCTTAGAAAGACAAAGATACGGAAGCTCAAGTGTTTCTCTAACCCCAATAAATCCAACGCGTTAACTGAGCCCTTCTACACAGGGCAGTAGAAGAGGAAACCTGGTTGATCCAGAAGGCTGATAAGATGTCAGCACTTGACCATTGAGTTGGAGAGAAAATATATCAACACACTTGAATAATGTCAAGAGATGAGGCATTTTGCAAAAGTGTTACAGAAAATTATTTAATATTTGAGGATATAAAATCCCTTTGGGAAGCATGAGGAAAAAGAAAAGTCAGAAAGACAAACAAATGGACAAAAGAGTTCAATCCAGGCCGAGTCCAGCTCAGCCCAGAAGGAAAGAGAATTGCTCTTGAAGATAGAACCTGCCCCATGAGTACATGATCCCCAACACCTAGGTCATGATGAGAGACACTGAAGTGCCCTTCTCAAAGGATGCAGATTAGACATAGTGCACAGCACTCAGCCAGCCTCACAGGGGGCCAGGCGCTCTCACCAAAACCTTGCTCCTCTATGAAGGATTCAAGACCAACAGCTCCGGCATTATCCAACACTTGTTAAAAAGGCAGAACCTCAGTGATCACCCTGCACTTCCTGGGAGAATCCCCATGTTAACTGGATTCCCAGGTGATTCTAAAAGCAAACTGAAGTTGAAGAAGCAGTGTGTTGGCCTGTCTTACTCAGTTAATCCTCACAGCACCCCTGTGGCAGGTGGGCTTTGTATTCTCGATTTACAGGTGGGAGGATTGAGGTGCAGAGAGAATAAGTAGTCAGAGTCAACTCTGCACCGGCAGTCAGTGGCAGGCGAGATTCAAACCCCTAGACCCGGGGCCGTATCACATAGCCGGTTGGTAAGCTCAGACCAGGCTCAGAAGCCCCGCGCAGTTGCCAGTTGGACATAACCAAAGGTCACCCAGCCATGGCAATTATATTTCCTCTCTTAAGTTGGAACTAAGGGAAAATGTCAGGGTCTGCGCTTGGAACAAAGGTAGACAGAGTTGGAAGTGAGAACCAAATTCTAGTTATTAGTTGGAATGGTGGTGGCACACGCCTATAATCCTAGTACTTGTGAGGCTGTGACAGGGGGGTCGCAGGTTTGGGGCCAGCCTCAGCAACTTAGTGGGGCCTTCTGCAACTCTGTGAGACCCTGTTTCAAAATAAAGTAAAGTAAAATAAAATAAAACAAAATATAATAGGGCTGGGGGTGTAGCTTAGAGGTAGAATGTCCTTAGGTTCAATTCCCAGTACCACACACACAGGCACTTCTGGCTATTACTCAGGACTTTCGAGAAGAAGTAATAGGCATGGCGGTGGGGGTGATCTTCCCCTCCCTAGCCAGCACGCGTGCAGCACAGAGGGAGGCAGGTGCACTCCCACCAGTGTAAGTTCTGGAGGTTCTTCCTCTTGGCTCCCAGGTCAGTCTCTGCAACAGGGACGCCTTTTTTCATCGGGTATGTTTGAATTCCAATCTCCGGGAACTCTGTCTCTCCATCTGCAGTTGCTCCCAATTCAAACTGAATTTGGATCCTGTATCCTTAATTACACCGAAATTTAAGTGACAGACTTCTATTTTCAGTAGATGCTACAAATTCTTGGTGCCTCTGTTTCCGGAGAACCAACCCCTCCTCTGCATGGGACCTTCCTTGCTTTGCCATCTTTTTAGGAACTCTTGTTATTCGCTTGGTGCCGACACAATGTTATTTATCCTCATCCTGGGTCTTGAGGTGATGAAAACACCCACGTTGGAGAGGGCTGGGAACGGCTGCTGGAGAGGGTTAGGAAATCTTGCAGTAGAGGATCATTTCTGGGCATTCAGGTTTACTGCCCATCTCGCCTCCTTGCACATCCCTGGATCTTGAAAGTTAATCGTTTTGCCAGCTGCCACAGCCTGCATATGTCAGCAAACAAGGAGATAAATCTTTTGAGCACTGTATGTCAAGATACTACTAAGTTGACCAAACCATCCAGGACTGTCAGACTGTCTCTTCTGGAAATAACCTTATGAAACTAAGATTTATGAGGAATGAAAATGCTTACATGAAATCGAGATGGTCTTAACATGCCCCCTGGGTGAATTTTTAAGTAAATAACTTGAACCAGCTAGAAGTTTTTGTAAGTTCATGTTTTTGTTGTTGTTGTTTGTTTGTTTGTTTTTCAACATCTCGAAATAAGGCATTGGAGAAATTAACAGAATTACTTCACTTTCCTGTGAAGTTGGTTATCACTGTTTTCATTGTTACAGGGTATCTTCTGTATTGAGTGCCACGGAGTGAACCTAAGGGTTTCCAGAGTTAAATTTGTGAGCCTAAGAAATACAGCATTTGAAAAAGGTGAGAGGAAAGGAGAAGGCAAGCCCTGTCTATCCTGTTGTGTAGGCAGCCTGTGGGGGTGAAGGAGACAGGCCTGGGATCCGGCCTGAGAACGTTACTGCTCCTAGTGAGTGTCACTTTCTGTGCTCTGAGATCACTTTCCTACTGTGCTCTGTATTCCAAGAAGCTACATCTGCAAACTACAGTCCTGCTAGGATCCATCACTGTGGTGGAAGACGGAGAGTGCAGGATATCTCTTCCTCTCCCTCCCTCCCTCCTTTCCTTTTTTTCTGAAGGAGGGGGGATACCAGGAATTGAACTCAGGGACATTCTACCTCCAAGTTAAATTCCCAGAACTTTTCATTTTTTTAAATTTGAAACAAGGTCTCACTAAGTTGCTTAGGGTCTTGTTAAGTTGCTGAGAGTCTCACTAAGTTGCTGAGGCTGACTTCAAACCTGTGATCCTCCTATCTAAGCCTCCCAAGTACTGGGATTAGAGACGTGCACCACCATGCCTTGGATCTCTTCCCTTTTCTGCTGGAAATGGCTGTGCCTCTCCCAGGGTCCCGTCTCTCTGCCCACCCTTTCTAATAAGATCCCTGCTTGACAGTTCTTAGGTTCTATTGATATCTCCTGCTCCTCCTCCTCCTGGAGAATGGCCACTTTCTTCTGTTGCTATTTTGGAATTGTTCTACTGGACCCTCTCTGGCTTCTTCACACATTTAATGCCCTTGTCATTTTTTTTTTATTGGCGCATTGTAATCATTCACCTTTGTTAGGTACAAGCTGGTAAAGGCATACATGCACACATTTCTAATTTAACCCTTCCCCAATTCCTGCCCTGCTCCCTCTCCTTCCCTCCTTCTCAAGTTCAGTTTAGTGATTAACTCTGATATGATTGTGAAAGTACATCATGTGCATTAGGGCCCTTGTCATTTCTTTATATCAAATTCCTTTGACTGAAATCCTGTTTTCCCAATTAGATCTTATGTGCAATAAATTTCTGTGAATCGTAGGCTCCTCATCTATAGAGTAAATCTAATGAGTACTTTCTTTGATGTTTGTTCTCACTACTATAGTTAATGTATAAGGCATATATAGTACGGGTCAGCAATCTATGGCTTACCAGATCAACGCAGGCCGCTCCTGGGTTCTGTTTAAAGAGTGTTATTGGAACATGGCCATGTGCATTCACTTGCTTGTTTTGTAATCTTGCATCCATGCTACAATGGCAGGGTTGAGTCATTGCTAAAGAGATTGTATAGCTTGTAATGCCTAAATAATTTGCTTTTCAGAAAAAGTCTGCCACCCCACCCCTGGCATATAGTGGAATTATTGTCTCATAGTTGGTGTTCCATAATCGGCAACTTTTATTTTCCTCTTGTATTGTTTGGCCACATTTCTGGTTGCATGGTCCTAATTATGATGGCCTCTAGGGATTTATCATAGAGGTGGCCACTGAAGAGTCCCTGCTGTTGGAGATGGCAGGGAACACGAGAGAGGATCTCTGTCTTCCCTCTCATTTTCCAGTTGATCCCCGTGGTCAATTACCCATGCAGCGTCTTCATCAATAGAGCGAACCCCATTAATAGACAAATAGCTCATCACGGATGTGTTAGCCAGCTTTTTGTCACTAAAACAAATACCTGGGATAAACAATTTATAAAGAGGAAAGGTTTGTTCTGGCTCTCTGTTTCTGAGGTTGCATTCCATGACCAGTTGACCTCGTTGCTTTTAAGCCTGCAGTGAGGTAGGGGTATGAGGGTGAGCAGAACAGCTCATCTCACCAGCAGAAGGCAGAAAAGAGGAAGAGGGAGGGGCTGTGCTCCCACCTTCAAGGGCACACCCCCATGACGTACAGACCTCCCACTTGGCCCCTTCAAGTTTCCACCACCTGTCAATCTTGTCAAACCAAGCCTCTAACACTTGGGCCTCCGGGGGGCGCTCAAGATCCAAACCAAAGAAATGGGTGATCCATGGAATAGGTAGACAAAGCTGACTTTATCTGGATCAATGTTCCGATTGCATATTGCAGTGGTTCCGTCACCTAAAGTAGAATGCTTTCCAGGGTTCTCAGGGATGTGATGGACTGCTCACAGGCCATATGAACCTTCACCAACCATAGTCAAGACAGACCTGCAACAGACAAGTGTTTAAGCTACTGTCATCTATGCAGACAAACAAATTTTATTTTTGAGATATCTTTGGGTTAATTAAAAAGTTTGTTAGTGATTTCATTAATAAGACTGACTTATTTTCATCTTAGCTTGATGTTACTTGACATATAAAAATGTAAATGATGTTTGGCTGGGCGTGGTGGCACATGCCTGTAATCCCCGTACTTGGGAGGCTGAGACAGGAAAATCACAGATTTGAGGACAGTCTCAGCAACCTAGCAAGATCCTGTTTCAAAAAAAAAAAAAATTTAAAAGGTGCTAAGGGTGTGGCTCAGAGGTAGAATGCCTCTAGATTCAATTCCTAGTAGCGCGCGCACACACACACACACACACACACACACATTGTTTGTGTGAAAAGTATACCTTTGTGCTGATTTCTGCCCCAAAGTTGAGTGTGGAAGATGTAAGCACAAATTCAACTGCAAGCTTATTCCTAAGTATGTGCTCGGAAAGGCATGCAAGGTTTTCCCAACTCTCTAAAGTCAATTTGCCTTCATTATCAAGTAGGAATTACATGATGCTATATCTGATTTTTATGAGGTGTAAATGAGTTAAAAGATGCAAAGCACATAGCTTACTGAGTACCTAGACCATATTAGCCACTCAAAATAATGGCAGTTTCCCTCCCATCTCTTCAGAACACCAATTAGAGTCTATTGATACTCATTGGAGCCATATTTATCTTCTAGTGACCTATTTGCCTCATTATGTTACACTCTGAGGGAATCACAGTTTCTTGGAATGTTTGATCGATGCAAATCCAGGACAGTGGTGGTATCCAGATAAAACAGCACTGTCATCTTCTCACTGTGATTCTTACAGACTCACAAGCCACGTCACCTGTTGAATGGAGACTAAGATGTAAACCATGTGACCTCAGGCAGCACTTTGTGTTTATAAGTCTTGCTTCATTCTCAAAAGGAGTAAAATAAAGAACGAATGTTTTGGATTCATATTGCCTTAACCTGTATTAGAGAAATGTTATTGTTCTAATATATAAAAGAAGTCATAAGAAAATTATTTGAATAGCCTTAATTCATGTGTATTAAGGTAAATATTTTTTTCCTATAAAGAAATCTAGTGACTGTAGAAAGGCTCAGAGTTATCAAACATGCACATACGCGCACACACACACAGATGCAAGAATACTACATTGTTGAAATGTTTTCTCAAGTCTCAGGACAAGAATCATCACTTCAAAACTATGGCAAAGAAATAATATGGTCTTCTTATCAGACTAGTAGATGATTTCAGGTCATTCAAAAAATCGCGTGCTGAATCAAGTGGTTTTAAAAGTATTCTCGTGTGTGAAAAAGTCCTTTCTATATAGATGAGCTTAGAAATCAATATCGTGAACCTCTAAAACTGTGGATGAAGGATTTTTAATTCAAATTTACCAGAAAATGCTGAGGTTCATCAACAACTCTGTAGACCTATTAAAAATACATTCACATCTTGCTAAGTATAGTGCATTTTGATCGAAGGATCTGCAGGTTAGGTCAAAATGAATAACTGGCAAAAACAGTTGGAAGATATTTTTTCATTTTAGAAACTGAAGATCCAGAATGGTGACTAAGACAAGGAGATCACACCTATACTAGTTTGGCAATCGTATTTTAGGTAGGGAAACCATTAGATCATTTTTTAAAAAAATCTGTATTCTGAGTATTGTGAATATAGACTTAATTTCAGAAAACCAACTGAACTAGCTTAAATTTGTAAAATCTGATGATCTAATGACCAAAACTTTTTAGCTCGAAGACAAAATTTTGGAATTTCTCAGTTCTGATCTCAATGACTATCAAATCAAAAGCACGGGGTAGGGGAAGGCAGAGTGCAGCATATTGGAAACTCTCAGTGCTGAAAATTCAAAAGTCAAACATTAAATGTTGCTTAGTGCACATATTTACCATTGTCAATTTTGAAGGTAGGTCCACCCTGTAACAATGCTTCTGAGTTCATCTGATCAAGCGTCTGCACTCTGATCTTAGTTTTGTGTTCTCTCTGTCTCTCTCCAGTATTGGGGATCCAATCCAGGGCCCCTATGCATGCCCTGAAAGCACTCTAACAGTGAACTGTACCAATGCCCCTTATTACTCTTATAAACAGATTTCCTATGAAAGATGTTTCACTACCTCCGTTACCTCAAAACTAGCCTTCAAGCCAGAATGCTGTAGAGTAATGCTCTAGGATTTTTTTATCCAACAAGCTTGAAAAATCAGCACGAGAGTATGTCAATTTTATATTTCTACTTCATGAAACAAAAAGGAGTTCCACTTCTCAGGGAAAAGTATAGAAATGCTGTTCATCATAATTAGGACTGTGTAACTAGCAATGTGAGGCATAAACATATTTAGTACAAAATGTAAATATTGCAGCAAAGTAGGTTGGGCACCTGGGTCTCATCTGGATTTCCCTAGCATCAGTTACAGTACACAGGTAAACACAGGTGTAGGTCTTTTCAAACTTGCAATATGCTCTTCTAAAATTATATGCAAAATCATCTTATAATGGCCACTTTAATTAACAGCTGCATGAGCTTCCAAAAATTAACTATAATGCTCTAACTTTTGGCAGTAAATGAAGAAGTTTATATATACACACACATACACATATATGTAAAATAAAATGTATACCTAAAGAGAAACCTATTTGTTTTAAAAAACTCATGGTAATAGAGATATAGAAGCAGCTAAACCTAAATGACATGACAATGTGTGGTAGGGTATCTTTGGAAGGGAAGTAAATTCTAGATAATGATAAAATGGCAAAAAATAGAAGTGCTGAGTGTCCCCTTAACTTTGCTTACTTACTCAGAAAGGACCCTTGCCTAAAACTAAGATGTTTGTTCATGACTAAGAGGAGTAGGAGGATGGAGAGTATGTAGTTATCGGGGACTCTCTTCCCCCAGGGTGTGCTGAGTTCCAAGGTTCTTAGCACACATACATTCGAGATGAGCTTAACACAGGGCCCATTGCATAAGAGAATACTTAAATATCTGAAAAGCCACCATGAGGTAGAGCTGGGGTTTCTCATGTGAGGCTTCTAACTTATCTTGTGACATATAACTGACCACTGTCGGCAGATCTAGAAAAATCAGGGGTAGGCTAACATTATAATACTGATTATTGCAGATCAGGGCAGGTAGATGTTCTTTCTTCAAAGGGCATCCAACTCCTTATGCAAACAGTGAGAAGGGCTCAGGAGAAAGAGGCTGAGACAAATGGATATTCCTAAGGTTAGGCCTGCAGAGAACGATACTCCTAAGGACCCTACAACTTTCTAGATAGTCTCCAATCCAGCCTCCACATGGCCTTTACAGTTAGTAAGAAAAGTTGGCATTTTAATGGGCTAGGCTTCCTGTGACCCTTGGTAAGGTGCAAGATTTGGGGCGATCACTGCTCTAAGAATGGTAAGAATGAAGCCAGGTGTGGTGGTGCACACTTGTAATCTCAGTACTTGGGAGGCTGAGACAGGAGGATCCAGGTTCTCCGCCAGCCTCAGCTCTTTAGTGAGGCTCTCCGCAACATAGTGAGACCCTGTTTAAAAATAAAGAATAAAAAATAGGACTAGGGGTGTAGCTTGGAGGTAGAATGCTCTTGGGTTCAATCTCCAGTATCACAAACAATGCTAAGAATGTTGCATATTTAAAACAAGTTTCCCGTCCATCCCAGCCTATGGATTTTATAGTAAAAATAAATTCTGACTTCTGCTTTCAGTTCTACCTAATGTGCAAGCTCTTCATTCACCCTTGAAACTCTTGCTCAGCTATATCTGGCAAACTTCTAGGTGTCTTAGGTATACCCAGGAGGAATCCTATAATGTTCACCGAACCTCGGTTCCCTCTTGATAGCTGTGACTTGCCAGGAGGCTGGAGAATGATATGCAGTCTCCTGCACAGCTCCATACAATCGGCCATTGATGGCATTTCCTGCACTGTATTCAACTGAATCCACTCCCTTCTCCACGCAGAAGTGTCTCCACACAGCAAAGAGGTTAATAAATATCCTCTGTAAGAACAGCTCCTTTGGCTTCAGTGAATGATCTCTTTCTCTTGGAGCCCAGCTCTCATCCTAGCAGGAAGACCAGGATTTGCTACCTCGCAGTCTTCTCCAGCTGCTGCCATGACTTAACCAGCCTGAGGGGCCAGATGCCCCTCAGTCTGGCCCTCCATGACTTCCTGTAGCTTTTATTTCTATTCTAGTTGAATTACTAATATGAGTTGTTCCTGTGGTTTAACGTCCCTCCAACAACACTAAAGCTAATTCTAGTAGTCAGATCCTTACACACCTTGCGCTCTCTTCTTCCTGGAAGAGTGTTCTGTTTCCTGTAGAAACAACACCAACACGAAGGTATTATTTGGTAGGGTGAGCCCTGCCTCATAAAACACTTTCAACAGAGAAGTAAAGAATGTATATTTGTATTCTGTTCATGCCTCCACCCAGGAAGGGTTCTGTGACCTGTGGAAAAATCACTCAATTGCCACTCAGTTTGATTCCATAAAATGCAAATTGCAATGGGCATGGTTCCATGACGTCACAGACACTGATGACAGTAACAGTCCAGGAAAACCTTTAAAATGCATAGATGCAGATACAGATGGACATTAAACCTATGATGATGCTCCAAATACCTTTTAAATTTAATAACTGAAGTTAAATGATTAACTGACAGATTGCTGACCCTGCGAACCACCAAGGACTCTGTTTGTAAAAGGATGCTTCGGGGTTTTCATTGAAAATACAGACTTTTATCTTGCTTATCTGAAGTATGTCAAAGTTTGTTTGTGAGCAAATAAGACTTACAAGCAAGCTCCAAAGACTATAATCAGAAAACAAAACCGTGGCAGTAGGTTGGTATTGAAACCTGCTGTTCTCTTTCCCAATTTCTTCTATTTAGTTCAAATGTTCTCCTGCTTAGTGGGCTCAGATAACTTAATCAGTGAAGCTCTTATTTTTGGCATTCTCACATTCCAAATTAAAATTACATTATATTTTTTTTTGGGAAAACCCCCCACCAGTACCATCTGTGAATTGAATGGCGTCATTACATCAAAGTACTGCAATTAGAACAATAGGGTAAAATTAATGCCAATGTTAAGTACAGATGTGCCAGATATGATAGGTCGTTGATACACAATTCAAATTGACAACCATGTGCGGTGTGGAAAGGATCCAGGCACAACCCCAGATCCAGTTGGCCAATGGATGTCATGATCGCCACGCAGAGAACATATTTAAAAGAGATTTATTTGGCAGTAAGAGAAAGTTCCTTTGAAAAGTATCATCCTCTGTCCTAGGTTACTTCCTCATGCAAAGCTCTCATTTTCTCCAGATAACAACAGGCCCCAAGGAGATACTCCAAGGGCCTGTAACTTTCCACACAACAAAATTCCCATTTGTTGTTTGTTTTTCTTTTAGGGAGGATGACATTTGGTACTGGCATTACATGGTGGATCTTAGGGTGCTTGTTAATGTATTGGTACTGCCTTTCCATCCTCATAGCTGCGACCACTATTAGTGTTAGCATGCAACAGGGGTTCCTTAGTATAGATTGATAGGATAATATATCTTATTTTTTTTTAGGTTCACCATCTGTAAAACTAAGTTTTTAGAATGCATAATCATGGACTAGCGTTCTTTTCAATTTAAGATCTTCTAATGTTGGGTATTAATGTTAATGCTAAAAGGACCATTTTGCTCTAATAACCAAAGGTGTTTTCATTTTTGTCATTTTACATTGGTGTATTTGGCACAATGTGGCAGTAAAACAGAGATCCCAGGTGGAGTGGTATTGATGATTCAGTGGTAACTCTATGATCCCTTAAGCTACGAATGGTAATTAGCTTTCTTATGTTAAAATAATTTTGCCACTAAACCCAGAACATTTTAGAAACAAATTTAAAACAAACACTTTTTTTGTGTGTGAATAGGCATAATTAACCTATAAGCCTCCCAGCAGCAGCTTTTGTTTAAGCAAATAAGTTTCACAAATGAGACAATATTTATTAATGCAAGAATAGCAGTTGCTAGGTCAACGATTGTATGAAGATATCAACTGATGTGTTTTTGTTAGCGAAGGCTATCTTGAACTGAGGTCATCATGATATTTTTCTATAGAATTAAAAAATAATGCAGTGCCAGGAATTGTGGAATATTCATGTTCTTTGCTGAAATGCCACTGTTCCACATTCTTTTCTTCCATTATTGCTCAATTTTCAGAGTCTTAATGTTTAAAGTAGATAAAGGAATATAAAACAAAATAAACAGAGCATGCTAAGAGGTCTACATTTTCATCTTTCCCAAACAATATTTGTTTTTTCTATCTAACTTATTTATTTATTTATTTTTTTGGAGGGGGTAGGGATACCGGGGATTAAACCCAGGAGATTTCTACCTCTGACCTACATTCCTCACCCAATTTATTCTGAAACAGGGTCTTGCTAACTTCTGAGGCTAGCTTCAAACCTGTGATCCTCCTGTCTCAGACTCTCAACTTCTGGGATTACAGGCGTGTGCCATGATGCCTAGATAGCTTATCATCAGCCTTTCCTTGGTTCTGTCTGAGCATTCCTCCTTATCTTTCTGTTGGGGCCCACTAAATAGTCCAATCCTGGACCTTTCTTTTTTCTTTTTCTTTTTCTTTTTTCCTCTACCTGGATGATCTCAAGTCTTGTGGTTTTAAGATTTCACTGCTCACAACATTAAAATCTATATCTCATCTCAGATACCCAGCCTTCAAAACAGTAAGAAGATGTTTCTGTCATCTGAGTCACTTGGTCTGTGCGGGCTGCTGTAGCAGCCCAGCCAACTGACATGCCGTCTCCCAGGGTCAGTTCATGACAGACCCCTTTTGTCCACAGGAGAAATACGGGGGCCATCTTGGACTCTTCTTCCATCCTGGGCTCTGTCCATCCAGAAACCCTGTTGTCTCTAAGTTCAGAACAGAATCTGACTACTTCTTGCCGCCTCAGGAATGATAGGGGGATCCTCCTCACCCTCTCCTTTCTCCTCACGCTCTCCTCCCTGCAATGCAGCAGTGCCTTTTCCCTGGAAGTCCTGCCTCCAGCCGCACGCACCCTCTCTATTCTTCGACTCTCAGTTGGATGGCTACTTTAAAAAGGAAGTCAAAACCAGCTACTTCTCAATGGCTTCTCACTTCACTCAGAGTAAAAAGCAAATCCTTGCAGTTTGCCGGGGGCCTGGGGACCAGCTTGGCCAGCCCGTGGCTGACTTGGCTCCCTGCTCCTGTCTCTCACTCTCTCTGCAACGAGTGATCGGTGAACACTCCAGTCACGCACAGCTCGTACCACAGTCACACCCGCCGCAAGCCCTTCCTCCAGCACGGCCTGGCCCTCTGTGGAATGCCATCCCCAAGAGCCCTCCTGCCCTGTGATGTTTGAAGTGAATAACTTTGTGCCCCCTGGGCTACCCATCCCTCTTACACTGTTGGGCTTTCCCCGCAGCCTCTGTCACTGGCTTATATGCTGCGCAATTTTGTTAGCTACTGGTCGTATTCTTAAATTTACTTTTGATATTCTTCCCCTAGAACGTAAGGTCTAGAAACGTGGTGATTCTGTTGTGTTCACTGATGGTTCCATTGTATTGAACGATGCTTGCCACACAGGTGACCTCAGATCCTTGTATACAGAGGAAGTGAATATAAGGCATAAAAAATGTTAAGATATCTCTAAAACTGAGGCCCTTACACACTTCTCATTTTCACTTTCCCTCTCCACTTCCATAGTTAAAAAGGAGCAGCCTTTCCCATTTTTCAAGCTTCAGAGCACTTCCATGGTTGATAGTTGCACGTGTATTAAGATACACTCTTCAGTTGTGTGTTTTTGTCTTCTTTCTTCCCTCCCTTCCTTCCTTCCTTCTGTCCTTCCTTCCTTCCTTCCTTCCTTCCTTCCTTCCTTCCTTCCTTCCTTCCCTCCTTCCTTCCTTCTGTCCTTTCTTCCTTCCTGGTGTTGGAAATTGAACTCAGTAGCACTCTACTTATGAGCTGTAACCCCAGTCCTATTTTATTTTTTATTTGGAAACAGGATCTCACTAAGTTGCTGAGAGCCTCACTAACTTGCAGAGGCTGGCTTTGAACCTGTGATTCTCCTATCTCAGCCTTCCAATTACTGGGATTATAGGCATGTGCCACCACTTTTAAATTTAATACTTGTATCTGGAGCTGGGTGTGGTGGTACATGCCTGTAGGAGGATCATAGGTTCAAGGCCAGTCTCCCCAGCTAATGAGACCCTCAGCAACTTAGCAAGATTCTGTTTCAAAATAAAAAATAAAAAGGAATGGTGGTATAGTCACAGGTAGCATTCCCCTGGGTTCAATCCCCAGTACAAAAACAAAAACAAAAGACAGGTATCAGCATTTGCTTTTTGTGCTCGCTCACCATTATGTTTGAGAGATTCATCCATGTCGATAATGATGCTATTGTTTATTAATTTTCTATCCTGTAGTTTTCTACTAAATGAGTTCAGCATGATTTTTAAATCCTAGATTTTTGACTTAGTTTCCTGTGTGTTCATGTCCCCTGGGACAGCCATGAGGCTGGTGTTCTGGTCGGCATTCTTGCAGCCATAATCTAAAGACCTGACCACGTAGCTGAGAGGAAAGAAGATTTATTTTCTTACAGTTTCAGGTTCTGTCCACGTCAGGCTGGGGACCATGGATGTCAGGGCATGGCAGCGGGAGGTGGAGAGAGTGAAAGTACATGGGCTGCGCTCCTCACATCACAGAGGTTGGAAACAAGAGAGCGAGAAAGAGAGAGAGAGAGAGAGAGAGAGAGAGAGAGAGAGAGAGAGAGAGCGAGCGAGCAGCGGGGAGGAGGAACCAAGTATATAATCCCCAAAGCCGAAGCCCCAGGGATTCACCTTCTGCAGCCACACGCTACCTGTCTAGCCCAGCACCCAGATCAATCCATGACAATGGATTTATTATCTATTGCTGTGATTACAATACTCATAACTCAATCAACTCATAACACCAATTTATAAGCTCTTCAAGGGACCATTGTATATCTACCCATAAGAAGTGGCTAGCCCAAGAGACAGTCCCTCTTGAGCCACAAGTTAAGTTTTAAAAAATCCCACCTTCCATGGAGGGTGAGCAGCGGTGAGGGAAACGGGGGTCACAGTCCAGCTCTTCCTGCTCTGCATGGCAAATGGCTCCGGTATGTGGCTCTCTGACCGTGGCTAATGTCTCCACTCGTCCCCCATTCTGTTTCCTCCTCTGGTCTCAGTTCTCTCTTCATTTGGGCCCTGGTAGATTCAGCTTATTTTCTTTTAAGCTCAGCAGTGCATTATCAGTGTTGTTTATTGAATCGTATCCAGAATTGCTACATGTTTTAAATTCAGTGTTTTTTCAAAATACCTGTCTGCCATATTGCAAGAAGCAGCAGGAAGCTTAAACTTTACAGTTAATTTAAAAACTATCACATATTGATGGTTTGGGTGTTGTTATTTGGGATAGGGTAAATGTTATGTAATAACAACTGTGTTTTGGAATATTAATGTGACAGTAGCAGCAGGCATCAAGAAGATATTGATAATAAAAGGTGATTTATTTTATATATCTAGTCCCATCGTAAAAGCTGCCAGATCATCGGAGGCAAGATGGACATTTTAATAAAAGGTGTTGTGACAACTGGACATTCATTTGCATAAATATAAAACTGGATTCATGCCTCACACCATATATATAAAAACAAACTCTAAATGCAAGAGAGATCGAACTAGAAAATGTAGAACCATACACTTCAAAAAGTGGGTGAATACCTTTAGAATGTAATGAAAGAGAGAAAGGTTTCAAACTATGGCTCAAGGTACAGTTGTACTATAATTAAATAACAAGAAATTTAAGCATATAAGAATAAATTCTATTGGAATGACAAATATCACCACAAACAAGTTTAAAAAGCAAATTAAAAAAAAACAACAACAACAACAAGAGAAAACATTTGCAACTTATGTCACCAATGGCAGGCAAGTATTCTTAATGTACAAAAAACTCCTCTTGTGACCCTTGGCGCTCTGTCCTGAGAAGGGTTACCAGAGAATCACCTGTAGGATCTCCTCCTGAGACATATAGCTGGATCTGACCACGAGCGAATACTCAGATGAAACCCAATTTGATGACACTTTCTAAATGCTCCTGTCACATCCTAAATGAGGGCAGAGGGACTGGAGTTGAGGAATAATGTGGACATTAAGACACCTGTTTCCTCAATCAGAATGTGGCTTCACATGGACTCAGCTCTTGCGAGACAGAAACCATGGGGACGGCTGGATGGGGCCCGCGTGCAGAGCATGAAGCTGACTCTGAAATTTCTTTTCCTTTCTCCTCTCTTTCATCTCTACTCTTTTCTTTATTTTGCTGTGTTTGAGCAATTTTGTCCAATGTTGCCCAAATAAATAAATGTTTAGGTAATAAAAAAGTGAGGCTTTCCATGGCAAAATTTGCATTCAAATCCCTAAATTACTTCACATCTATGTGTCTTATTTTTCTTGTCTTAAAATGAGATAGTAATAATGCCCACCTTGAAGGGTTTATAAGGATTAAATCAGTTGAAAGTATTTAAGAGAAGTAGCAGCTGTGCATTGTAAGTATTCAATGCATCATAGCAGTCATTGAAGAACCAAATGACTTACTGCTCAAACAAAGATAATTTGACAGAGATCACAAATTATGTTTGGGTAAAAGTTATGAGTAAGACTGTCCCAGGAAAACCAGGAGGTGTGGCTGCCCCAACTATTATTATCAGACCCCTCAAAAACAATTATTATTTCTATTCGATGAGAAGTTGTACATTACTGAATAAAAACATGTCTTCAATAATTTTATGTAATCTTATTAAAATACACTGAGGGAAATGCTTATTATCCATACAATTTGGAATGTGACATCAAGTGACAGAAATTTATTTGACTTCTCAAGATCATACATCTAGGAAACAATACATCAGAATAGAAGGAGGCCCTCTCCTCTCTGATTTCAATATCCAGGCCTACAGCCAGGCACGGTGGCACACACCTGTAATCCTAGGACCTGGGAGACTGAGGCAGGAGGACCACAGGTTCAAGCCCAGCCTCAATAGTTTAGCAAGACCCTCAGCAACTTAGCAAGACTCTGTTTCAAAATAAAGAAAAGGCTGGGGATGTAGGTTGGAGGTAGAATGCCCCTGGATTCCACCCCCAGTGCCCAAACAAGCAGGAAAACACACAAAACAAAGAGGTCCACGAGGTCCATACATCCTCATTGGTAATGATAGTTTTACCTATGGGCCCGACTGGAACGAATCCATAATCTCTCATCACACTGGTGGATGAAGTCAACAAAGGCCTCAAGACCCCCGGTCACCCTTCATGTCTGGCCTTAATACTTACTCTTGTGTCCAGGAACATATATTTCCTGCAATGTTTGATCCTTGTGGCTATGCCTTCACAGTATCCCCCAATCAGTAATAACTCTGATTTTGCCCAGAGTTCTATGTGGCATTTTGTTGTTGTTGTTTGGTTGTTTGTTTGTTTGGTTGGTTTGGTTAGTACTGGGGATTGAAACCAGGGGCATTCCACCTCTGAGCTCTACCCTCGGTCCTTTTTCTTTTTTATCTGGAACAGGGTTTTGCTAAGCTACTGAGACTGTCCTCGAACCTGCGATCCTAATTGTCTCAGCCTCTCAAGCACTGGGACTCCAGGACGTGGTGGTGGTTTTCTAACGGAGCTCTGGTGAGAATGGCCTGAATGAATACCTCATTCCTCCACTTCTCTCTCACCCTCAGGCTTTGGGCTCCGTGCCATTCAGGGCCAGGGTTCACGTGTGCAGGTTTGAAGGGACGAAGGGAAGTGAGCAGACCTGACAGGGGGTGAGTTTAGGGCACGGCGTTCTCCTCCACCCAACCACCATTCCCTGTGAAAGCATCTATTTACTAGAGCAATTCCTATTTGACCTGGCAAACCAAGAGGCAACCCTTAGCCTCCTCCTTGAGAGGCTTGGGCCTCCCTGATGGAAGGCCCTATTAGTCATGGCTTCTTCTCTCTGTCATTCCCTAAACACCAACCTACTTTAAAAACGCCATCTTCCTTGGCACCCTATTTCTCCCTACTGCATCTCTCCTACTCTACTGTGCATGCTTCTTCGGCGATGAGTAACACATCAAATCCTGAAATAATGGGTGATTTCACTAATATCCTATAATGCAATACCCATTAGTGCAATACAAAATAATATTATGAGATTTTATTAGCTCATATTAGTAAACACAGATTGCATTAAAAGCTGTTCCTGTTTTATTTTTGAAATGCTCAGATATGATAGACTCGTAGAAAATACCCAAATTATGCCGTTCTGAAACTGTAAAGTTGAGTTTCCTGCTGAGCAGGTTATGTTAAATCTTTCCCTGCCCCTTTATTCTTACAAAGGATGAGGAAATGGTGGCTACAGGGTTTCCTTTGTTCCTCTTCCCTGCTGCACGGGGAGCAGTTTTGAGAGTACTTCCCAGGAAACCATTTCTGACCTCCTGCCCCTTGCTTTCTACCAGATACTAGTAACAACATCAAATGCCACTTCTTAGCATTAAAAATTAGATATTATCTAGCATTAGACTCTACGTAGAACAAGGTAAAGGGGCTTTTTGGCAGATAGCCAGGTAATTAGCTCAATGCCGACAAAACAAAACCATTCGAAGCCCCATTGGCGAGTCCCGGCAGTGCCTAGGAAGCCGCCTCTCATCCTTGCTGTAGGAAAACCTGTCGGAGGACAGATCTAATATTTCCACTTTAAGTATTTCTCTTTTGAATTTGTACCACCCCCTGCAAGTACACTGGCTCTTTCATTTAACAAAGCCATTATCACACCAAGGTGAAGGCTATATAGAAGAAAAAAAAAAAATCCCACTCAAAATAATAATGCTATATATCTGCTTTCCTATGCTAATAATTTTTAAGGATTAGAGTAGAGTGGCACCAAATGACCAATTCTGAAGTCTCCTACTTTGTATGCCTGTCTCTTGTTAAGCCAGGGGAAGGATCTCGTCTTGGTGATCCAATCAAACTTGACAAGTCTCACTCGCCTCCTGAGATTTTTATTTTGGGCATCAGGGACTTAGAATGTCTATCAATAGGACATGGGATGTCTTAAAAGTTTGTTTGCTAAAATGGCCATGAATATGTCATTGACACTCAAAGATCATAGATCAGAGCAAGACATTTTACAACAACGGCAAGGCCAGGTGTGCTGGAGCATACCTGTAATCCCAGTATTTGGGAGGCTGAGACAGGAGGCTTGCAAGTTCGAGGCCATCCTCAGGGACCTAGTGAGACCCTTTTTCAAAATAAAATGTAAAAAGGGCTAGAAGTGTAACTCAGAGGTAGAACACTCATGGGTTCAGTACCACGAAAAGGAAAAATAAATACAATATCAGGCTACTTCTAGAGCATATATGTTCAGTGATTTCTTTTTTATCAGAAGCATTCATTAAGCAACAAATTAAAAATGGACTATCCACCAATCAGACATGAGCCACACAGAAAGTTTTCTAGTAACATCTCCTGTTAGCACGCCCTCTTGCTGTGCTAGCCAATAATCCCTTCAAACTGCTGCCTGCTGTCTTTCCCAATCAATTTCTCTTAAAAACTCCTGGTTACTACGTCTATCTACCAACATCTTATTTCTTCTCAGTACTTTGAAATCTAAATTCAACCCAAAGCCATTTCCAAGACTACTCCTTTACGTCTCCCTATGACCGCTAGCACAGGTAAATATTTGCAGGGTCCCAAAAGTATGAAAAGGAAAAAAAATTCAAGTGTTTTCTCTGGTCAGTGGAAATGCCAGACTTGCTAGGTGCTAGAGTTTGAGGAGTCCCTATCTAGCCTCCTTCGGGAACTAACCAGCTAGAGGAAATGCTAGTTAGGTGTGTGCCACCAGTGGAGAAAATAGGAAAAAGGAGCAGAGGACAGGAAAGACCTGCTGGAGACGCAACCCCAGAGAGGCCCTTAAGTGAAAGAAAAAGCTCTTATACAGTTTTCAGTAACCACAATTGCCCAGGAGAAGTGCAGAAACGACTGTACTGCTGATTGCCAGTGCTTTTATTAAATTTCACATTTAAAGATCTTAATTGATTTGCATTTCCCTGATTATTAAAGATGATGAACATTTTTTTCCATATATTTGTTGACCATTTGTATTTCTTCTTTTGAAAAGTATCTATTTAGATAGATTGCTCATTTTTTTGAGGGGTGGTTTATTTGCTTATTTTAGCATTCAGCATTTTATGCTCTTTTTTCTAGATATTAGGCCTTTGTCAGATGAGTTGGTGGTGAAGAGCTTCTCCCATTCTGTAGGCTCTCTCCGTAGACTCTTGATAGTTTCCTTTGCTGTGAAGAAGCTTTTTAATTTATTGCTATCACATTCATTAATTCTTGTTTTAATTTCCTGAGCTTTCAGGTCTTATTGAGGACATTTCTACCTGTACCTATATGTTGGAGTATTGGTACTATACCCTCTCCTAGCAGTTTCAAAGTTTCTGGCCTAATTTCTAGGTCTTTGAACCACCTTGAGTTGACTTGTGTGAAGGGTGAGAGGTTATAAAGAATGCAATAGTAGAGATAATGCCATGAACATTTACAAAATTGCCAATTCCGATCTCAAAGGCTTGCGGGGTGAGACTGAGGTAGGGGATCCGGAGGGGAGGGTAACAAGAGTTGCGTGCATGTATTTTTCTAACACTCTGTACCCCAATCTGATGTAAAATTACCATGCACCAAAAATAAATAAATAAATAAATAAATAAACTGAAGATCAAAAAAAAAAAAAAAAAACAAGACCAAAATTGGGCTTGGTTTGCATTTCCAGAATCATGTAAGCCTCATTCCATAGGTAGAATGAGCAGCCAGAGAGGTGAGCAGGGAGTTTGGGTGAATGGGCAAAAGGATGCTTTTCAATTTTATCATTTCTCTAACAGTTTTCCTTCCAGAAGTTTGGGGCCATGACTCCCTCGCACCACCATGTTCCAAGCTTCAGGGTAACTCGGTCCCTCTTATCAGCAGCAGTTGTGCCTTTTAATTTCCATGTTGAAACACTTCACTCTTCTTTTTCCCAGCAAGGCCCTGTATCATCCTCCTCCTCCTCCTCCTCCTCCTCCTCCTCCTCCTCTTCTTCTTCTTCTTCTTCCTCTGAACCTGTCTTCCTCATCTCCACATCATGACTTTTATTGTTTCTTCCGATTCTTTCATTGGAAAAGTGTGACTTTCTGTTTGAGTACAACATGAGACCCAGGCTTTGTGGAATCTTGGATACATGTCACATCACAGGGCAGGCTGTCACTCAGACTGGAGTAATGAGTGGCATGTTTCCTTTTTTAAATTTTTTTTTTTATTGGTGTGTTGTAGTCATATATCTTTGTGAGGTAAAAGCTGGCACAGTGGTAGAGGCATACACGCACATATCTCTCATTAAACCCTTCCCTAATTCCTGGCCAACTCCTTCCCCACGCCTCCTTTTCATGTTCAGTTTAGTGACTGACTTTGATATGTTTGTGAATATGCATCATGTGCCTCCCCCCATCACCTTCAGTTAAGTCACCTTCTTTGCTCATCTAAGATTTCTTCTTTTTCTTCTTCTAGAGCTCCTCTTATGTCCCCCTTTCTCCCTAGCTTCCGCATATTAGGGAGAGCATACAATTTTTTACTTTTTGTGACTAACTAATCTCACTTAGCATAATGTTTCCCAGTTCCACCCATTTCCCTGTAAATGACATGATTTTGTTCTTCTTTATGGCTGAGTAAAATTCTGTTGTGTGCATATCCCATAGTTTTGTAATCCATTCATCTGTTGATGGACATCTTGGCTGGTTCCATAGTTTGGCAATTATGAATTGTGCAGCTATAAACATAGACACACATTTCCCTTTTAACATTTCACCCCGTGCTGCTTGAGCCAGCGAAGGCAATTCAAGAAAGGCACGAGGCTACTGCTCCGCAAATGCCTCCATGTTTGTAAAGAGACTAAAGAGGTGTATAAATATAAGTAACCCTTGCTGCAGACATGACTGAGTGACTTCTGTGAGAACGCAATTCTGATTTCTAAGGATGACGTCACTGGTGGCAATCACTGGGTAATTTTTGGTGTGGCAATCCATAGAATCTTGGGCTTGCTAGAGGATGAGTTTAAGCCACTGGCATTTTATTTTTCCCCTTGCAAACTTCAATTTCCCACTTAAATGAATTTATCGCTCTTTTTCTCAAAAGTTCTATACACACATGAATAATTGAGAGAGGAATTTTTTTTTTTTTTTTTTTTTTTTTTGGTACTGGGGATTGAACTCAGGGGCATTCTACCTCCGAGCTATACCCCCAGCCCTATTTTTTATTCTTTATTTTGAAACCGAGTCTCACTAAGTTGTGGAGTGCCTCACTAGGGAGCTGAGGCTGGCCGCGAACCCGGATCCTCCGGTCTCGAGAGAGGAATTTTTATACCAAAATTTTATAGCAAAATTTCCTACATATTTTTGCATCATTATTTTAAGTTATGAAAAGAATTATTGTACATTTTTGTTCCAAGAGAGGGAAAAGCCCTAAGAAAGATGATGTGTGTAACAAATGATCAGAGGGTCTACATGGTCCTAGAAGAAATCTCGATTGGAACACAGTGAACTACTGTTCAGGAAACCCGCCCTCCAGTTGCATTCTTTGGTGTCACTGTGCAGTGGAGAAAGTGACAAGCTTTCATTTTGCTGCAGTGATCATTGCAGTGGGGTTGTTTGAGACCAGCCTCAGCAACATGAGACCCTCAGCAACTTAATGAGATGCCTTTTCAAAACCAGGAATGAAAATGGCTTGGGAATGTAGTTCAGAGGTATAATGTCTCTAGGTTCAAGTACAAAAATCAAAAAAAAAAAAAAAAGAAAAAGAAAAAGAAAAAAATGAAACTGTTTCATTTTATGGGAACATACCAGAAGGAGTAGTCTTTGGAGGATGGAGTGGGATGGCTAGCATCCTGTCTCACAGTTTATCAATGGTCATCCCTAATCCTGAAATCTTAAATTTAGCAACATAGAAAGGAAATGTTTTCTTTGCTAAAACTGTCTTCTCAAATGAATGTGTGTGTGTGTGTGTGTGTGTGTGTGTGTGTGTGTGTGTGTGTATTTTTTTGTAAGACAAAGTACTTAAGTTTTTTCTTTTTAAGAATATGATACTTAGCCGGGCATGGTGGTGCATGCTTGTAATCCCAGTACTTGGGAGGCTGAGATGGGAGGATTCAAGTTTCCAGCCAGCCTCAGCTATTTCGTGAGGCTCCCTGCAACTGAGTGAGGAGTGAGACTCTGTTTCAAAATAAATAATAAAAAATAGGGCTAGGGGTGTAGCTCGGAGGTAGAATGTCCCTGGGTTCAATCCCCAGTACTCCAAAAAAAAAAAAAAAAAAAAAAAAAAAAGAACATGGTACTTGGTGAAGCACTTTGTATCTTTATTAGCAAAACTAAAACAAGGTAGAGCTCTGTGGAGAAAAGCTCTAGGTTCAACAGTGAAGCCCAGATAATAGCACTGACATTATGCAACTCTTCTGTATTTTTCTGCACTGTTTTTCTTGAACTGTTCACTTACTATTTTAATTGAAGGCATTCTTTCTCAGAGCTGAGGTTGTGGCAAGTGAATCAGAGCAGCTTAACTTGTCAAAACATTTAGGGATCTGGATAAAATATTAAAAATTGTATGGAAAACTACCACATGAGCCAATGCCAAACAATGTCACATAGCAATATTATAATCAAAAGGCAGGCAAAATAAAGGCCTAACATGTCAACGAAATTCTGTCACTGATATTAAAATTCCAGAACAGGGAAATGTTGTACACACACAAAAAGGACCACATTGTCATGGGAACTTGTAAAAAACAATGTGTCAATATAATCCATAGAAAGTTGTAGGTGGAGCCAGGTGAGGTGACGCAGGCCTATAATCTCAGTATTTGGGAGACGGAGAAAAAAGGATTGCAGGTTTGAGACCAGCCTCAGCAACTTGGTGAGTCTCTTGGCAACTTAGGGAGACCCTTTTTCAAAACGAAGGATAAGCCGGGTATGGTGACACATGCTTGTAATCCCAGTACGTGGGAGGCTGAGAAAGGAGGATTGCAGGTTCACAGCCAACCTCAGCTACTTAGTGAGGCCCTCCATAACTTAGTGAGACCCTGTTTCAAAATAAAGGATAAAAAATAGGGCTGGGGGTATAACTTGGAGGTAGAGTGCCCCTGGGTTCAATCCCTAGTTCTGAAAAAAAAAAAAAAAAAAGAAGGATAAAAATGGCTGGGGTGTAGTTAGTTCCCAGACAGAATGCCTTGAGGTTCAATCTCCAGTACAAAATCAAAAACAAAAATAAGAACAAACGAACGAACAAAAGAAAGGAAGAGAGAGAGAAAGGAAGAAAGAGAGAAGGAAGGAAGAAAGAAAGAAAGAAAGAAAGAAAGAAAGAAAGAAAGAAAGAAAGAAAGAAAGAAAAAGAAAGAAAGAAAGAAAGAAAGAAAGAAAGAAAGAAAGGAAATTATTTGCCTCAAGAGGTGGCTAGTCCAGGAGTTTAGTAGGATAGGGACTTCATGACTATACTTAGTCTATTCCCCAATGAACATGATCGGTCTCCTTCTGCCCCCTGAAACTCTGTCAACTATAATGCAAAATGAAGGCCACTGCATGGACGTTTCCATCTGCAGTGTTCTTAAAGGCATCAGATGCCAACTCTCGTTTGATATTGAGGGAATCGGCGACTGGAATTCACCTGCTCTCTCCAGGTGGCTGACAGGGCTGCATATTCTGGCCTTTATCCCCTCTTGTCTCCTCCTATTCTGCATTCTGCTCAATCACAGAAATAATAAAAAACCTGTTGCTGCCTATTTTTTTTTTTTTTTTTTGGGGCGGGAGGAGGTATTAATGATTGAACCCAAGGGGATTTTACCTCTGAGCTACATTTCCAGCCCTATTTGACCTTGAAACAGTGTTTTGCTAAATCGCAGAGGCTGGCCTCTATATTTTGATCTTCCCATCTCAGCCTCCCAAGAACTGGGTTTATAAGTGGGGACCACCATGCCCAGCCCAGTTTTTAAACTTTCACTAAGATTTAAGAAAAAGAACAGAAACTCCTGAAGACAATCCTTCAAGACCAAGGATCCTTGGTCTTATCTGAGGCAGATAAATCAGGAACAATTAAGTCCACATGAGTCAGCAAATGAGAATCTTGGATCCCAAAAAGAAAATCGCTGATCTTTTTGCCCTAAGTTTGCTCCAGCGTGATTTTCAGTGACTTTCAGGGCAGGAGAATTGAGAATCAATGCAGAGGTCTTGATCGCGTAGCCTTTCTGCATTGCCTTAATCTTACCTATCTGTAAGATATTGATTCAAATTAATTATCCTTTATTCAAGATGTGGACATTTCTCATTGCTGCCCGCTGGGCAGGTGAGTTCTAAAGTAAAATTCAGCCAACAGGTCTGTTTTCCGTCAAGATTAGAATGTCAACCTCTGTGCTCTCTCTAAAACAGATCATGTCCCTTGAGATATTGATCTACCTTTCTCATAAAACCAACACTTCTACTTTGAAATCTATATCCTTCATCCTAACTTGGCATAATGACCCCACATTTATAAGGGACCATAATTTTTCCAGGCAGCCAACGTCCCTAAACATTTAAAAATATTTGTGGACCATATCAGACAAAATAAAGAAGTAATGAATAATGAATTGATCAGCCCCGTGGACACCAAACTGGACAGCAGGTGTGGGGTTATAGCCTTTGGGTGTCCTGTGCAGTATAGTTCAAGATTGCACCCTAACAAAACACAGTCTTGAATTCTGTTTCACCAGTCCTATGGATTTTGTTTATTATAAATCTATTATTAAACGAATTATGAAACTGTTTTCTGTGATTTAAAATGCTATACAAGTGGTCTTATGTTGCCTGTAGTCTATTATAGATCCAGTCCCTTGGTTTTTTCCATTGATATAAATTCCACATTATTTGATCTCCACATTATAGTTCACCTTTTCCTTCTTGGTGGATTTGAGTTATTTCTAGATATTTGCTCTTTTCTGCAATGTTACAACACCCTTGGACTCTAGGGTCCAATTCTAAGAGGTCCTTTAGGGCATGAAACCAGCAGGGGAATTGCTGCTCCAACTTTAACTTGATTTATTAATCATTCTCCAAAATTGTACAAATTTGTATTTTTATAGGCAGCACAGATATGTCTCAGCTGAATCATGTCTTTGACAAAACATTTTTTAGTATTAGAATTTTTATTATTTGGCCAATTTGGTAGGTGAGGAATGGTTTCTGCTTGTGATTTTGAATTGTGTTTGCAAGATTAATTATAAAGTTATATTTTTTATGTTTTAATTATGGTTTGTTTATTGAGGTATAATTTTCATAGAGTAAAATTCACCCTCCCTAGGTGAATTTTAATGATGATTTGGGACTCTTTTTTATGGTATGCTTGGTCATAACTTTTGTTTGTTTATCTATTGAGTTGTCTATCTTTTTCCTAAGGATTTATAAGAGTTCTTAATAAATCAAGAAGTTCTCCTATATATTTTAAATAACTTTATAATTTTATCTTTCACATTTATGTCTTTAACTGGACTAATGGTTGTATATGGTATGAGGTGTAAGTCAAATTTTATTTCTTTTCAATTATGAATAACCAGTTGCTAAGTAACATTTATTTAAAAATTATTCTTTCTCAATTAGTAGTATGATGAAAATCATATTAAATATTTTTATGAGTGTGAGGCTCTGATTTCGACATTTCCATTGTTTTTCTGGGTGAATTTGTTAATTTCTGCTCCACCACCATACCTAATTTAATATAATTTCAATATAATACTTGATATATGAAAAGAAAATACTTCATCTTGTTCTTCAGAAGTACCCACAAAAATGATGCCTGGAATTTTGGTGGAATTTTGTTGAATCTAGGTCTTCAGCCAATATTTATGGATGGATGAAGAATAGAAATGTTCTTCAGTGAAATTAAAACAGTTATCCGTAGAGATCACCTAGTTATCTATTGTTAAGGTAAAAAGTCACCCTAGAAGTGACTTAAAAACAACAAAAGTCATCCCATCGCCTGGTCTGGTCCATCAGTCAGCATTTTGGAAATCCCTGGGAGGTTCTAGTAGTAGAGAAATGTACTGAATAAATGAAAGCCCACAATATAATACAAATAATATTTCTAGAAAGAATGCTTGAACACAATACTCCATATAGAAGCTGGGGGATCATAGACAGTGAGATGAAGTCCCAGGAACTTGACCTCCAGTCCTATTGCCATCTGAGACTATCTCAGCTCTTTGTAGTGGTCATCGACATTACAGTGATAAAGCTGTGCACAGGTTAAGAAAAAAAAAAAAAGTAGGTCACTATCCTGCAATACGTGCAACTGACATACACTTACAAATAATCTTGTCCAATTTTGAAGCATAACAGATCATAGTACATGCTGAACTTCACTTAAAAACTCCTAGATTTTCATCGTTCACATGTCAACTTTCATATGGTTTAAAATATTTTTTCCATGCTCCATTTGCTTCTTCATTTGGCTAATGCTAATGGGATGTTATTGACTAGTGTCTCCAGTGAGTTCATCGCTCACCGGGCAGTATTCAGCAAATGCTTCTTATATGCCAGCCGAAATTGGTAGTGGTTTGAAGGCAGAGAGCCAAATTCATCAAAAGGATAATGGCTAAATATATTTTGTTTTGTTTTCTGAATTTTAATGACTGAATGGAAAACTTATTCATTATTTATCTATTTTTGAATTTTATCAAATAGTTCTAGTGGTAATTACCCTATCTCTGTATTTATAGAAAAGTGGCACATTATCAAGATAATAGCCTGATTCCATATTTATGAAGTATCTGTTAAAATTATAAATATAGATACATGGATCTATGTGATGTATGCCAGGGAAAGCCATTTATAGGTTAAAAATGGGGGGAGAACTCCAACTCTCTAGCACCTTTGGTGAAATTAGTATTCTGTATGTGTGTTCCATTTGGGGAAAAAAACTCGGCATTATTCTCCTTTAAAACATGCAATTCATTTTAAAGGGAAATGTGCACTTATTTTTTATTAATCAACAATATAAAGGAAAAAATACAGTATTTCATTATACTCTACATTGCAGATTAAATTACATTGAACATCATGATTTCTCCTCCTTTAGTATAAAAAGTATAAATGTGGGAAAAGACGTAGTTGATTTAATGTTCCCATACATTTAATTATATTCCTGGAAATTCTGATTTTGTTGATTTCTTTGAAGAGAAACACCAAGTGAACTCCATCTTTTTAGGGAAGGAATTTGGAAGTAAAAATGAAAGGAAGGAGCCGGGCATGGTGGCGCACGCTTGTAATCCCAGCATTCGGGAGGCTGAGACTGGAGGATCCGGGTTCGCGGTCAGCCTCAGCTACCTAGTGAGGCACTCCGCAACTCAGTGAGACTCGGTTTCAAAATAAAGAATAAAAAAATAGGGCTGAGGGTATAGCTCGGAGGTAGAGCGCCCCTGAGTTCAATCCCCAGTACCGCAAAAAAA